>VXBB01020334.1:210010-247348 GCA_013399915.1 Illadopsis cleaveri | reverse complement strand
AAATAATAATAAAAAAAAAAAAAATTATTGGAGAACTCCAACTTGATGAATATGACCAAGTATCATTTCAATGTACGAAGCAGAGGAGAATATGCCTCACCCACTGAACTGTCTGTAGTGCCAGATACATCTGGCTCTGGAAACTTGGGATTTCCTCACCCACAAAAGAACATTTCAAAACTGTACTGTGACTTAATCACTACTACTGTGACCTACTAATATTCTGGAGAATATCCAATATTATTTTTGCTAAAGTGATTGAGGTGATTCTCTTCTACTGAATTTCAGGAAGAAATTTCTGATGTGTGCTTAAGGGAGGAATTGTAGGAATGCACTGGAGGTACTCTCACTATTTGAGTGATTTATCCCCTTCCTTCATGAAAAATCAATGAGCTACTGGCTTGCATGGAAATGATGTCTGGAATATTATCTCCATACGTATTCAAGCAACCCAACATTAAGAAATTAATTCTTTACTGAAGATAGACTAAAATATTTTACTGAAGTGGTTTAGAAACTCAAGGGGGATTTCCTCAAGTTATTTGATTCACACCTTAGAGTAAGCTATGTTCAACCAATGAAAAATTGGAATTAGCTTACATTTCATTTAGATGATGCCATTTCCTCATGCCTTGTCTGCACCCTGTCTGGACAAACCTTACATGTTGCATTCCACATAAAACGTATGGCACTTTCAAGCAGGTAACTTCGGCTGCTGCTAGAAATACCCCACAGTTAAGATTCCCCTTTCTATATACTGTGCACCATTTATTATTTAAAGACAATCTCTCAGAACAGTGTTCTGTAGCAGTCAATGGCGAATACAATTGGAAATGAAGACCATTCTGTACATTTTGTTAGGGGAATGTAAAAGAAAACAGTTGCATGAGTATATATTTTTTTTTTAGATTTGCTTTCCTGTGGATTATTCATCCATGGTTTTTAAGCAGAAAAAAAATAAGAGGGGGATCATGCCTTTGCTGCACTTTTTTGCTAGTAACCTATCTAGAATCAAGATTTTTTTCCCTAGTATCTATATTGTTTAATTGCTTTTATTTTACACCACTTCAAAGATTTTACCCTTGGTTGTGTGCATTATATCTAAGCATATGTTTCCATAGGAACTAGAACAAATGCTTTCTCAGGCAATGTGTGATAACTGAAAGTTAAAAAAAAAAACAAAACAACAAAAAATAAATTGAAACAGTATGTAGAGTTAATTTAAATAGTGTGAAATCCCTGCAGTATTTCTTCCTTTATTAAAGGCTTCAGAATTCAGTGTGTTAGTTTTGTGTAGGAATGAGCATGCACTTTCAGGTAATTCACACACTAAGGCTGATGATTAATAAAGAGGACACCAATAGGACTGTAGGACCATACCACGTTGTTAAATCATAAAGTGTTGTTAGAACAGAGGGTTATCCTTTATATTTCCACTACAGGAGAAAGTGGAGTCAGGGTAGTAAACAGCTAAATCTGCATCTAATCAACAAACTCCAGCTGGACAGACCACTAGAGTCTACAGAAACTGCAACTTGACATTTGTCTCCATCAAATGTCCGGTGGGGCTGTCCTGGGCTGCAGCTGAAACTGAGGAAGCCCCCTGGACATGCCTGGTGACATTTCTGGTCACAACACAACCTCTCCTTCAGTTCATGGTAGGCATCTGCAAGATGGTGACAGAGGCTGCTAGCAGGGAATGAGCCACCCTGAAATGTGGGCAGTGCAAGGAGCAGCAGGAGCCACCTGTGGCACTGGCTGGGCTCCCTGGCTCTCCAGATGCCACAGATCACCTTTGAGGACAGGTGTGTTGGACACCTCATCTCTGCAGTAGGCCACCTTTTATTTTTAGAAAACTGTTCATTTGAACTACAGAATAGATCTGGTTATAAATCCACAACTATTCTATGCCTAGCAATATGTATACCTGGCAAAAATACCTGATTCTGTAGTTTTTCCAAAACAGGTGAATCAAAATTCTGGGGTTTTGGGTTTTTTGTCCAGATGAACAGAAAAATCCAAACTACTTTCAAGCCTTCCAAAAATACTGGTAGTCACTCCCATTTTCCAGAAACTCTGAAGTCAGGAGAATGCTGTCTATGTGGCAGCTCATAGTGCTATTTCACTGCCAAGCAACAAAACTTAATATCATTTTAAAAGTCTGTGTCAGGCATACTCATCCACTGGTCAGGAACATTTTGTTTCAAGTCATTATGGTTTTAAGGTGAGAGTGGTGAGTGCTAAAGCCCAGCAATGACCTGTGCTGCTGTTTGTCAGGTTTCATTAAGTCCTCTTTTTCAAGGAGGTAATTTAGGATAGTTGTTGACTGGGGATGATTGATTCTTGTATTGCCCAACAGAAGAGTAGTGGAGAATCTTCCTTCTTGGTGATCCTTGATATTAACCATTTCATCACAATAATTCTCTTCTCAGAAGGTAAATGGACTCAACTGCATGTATAATTGCAATTAATGTAAAGATAGCAGTAGTGGGTTCCCAAAAACTCCTTACTTAAGGAAATTTGGATACTTACATGCAAAGGTTATCAAATATTTTTAACATTAGCTATTGTTAGCTAGTTCTTCATTCACTTTGCAAAAAACACAGCATATTTATAAGAAATTTATTACTGTGTAACTATAAATATTAAATTAAACGTGATATAAATTTCTTTCTCTCTTGTTTGATTACTGATAACAGATGTTCAATGGTGTGTATGAACGTAATGCCATATGTCAGATAAAGCAATGCAGTAATTTTTCAGAGGAAGTAATAATGTATCTTGCTTTACTTAATATCTTTCTAATGATAGCATATGGAGGGTCATATTGGTACCACAATATGGGGAAACTTGTAATTTGTAAAAACAAATTCATCTTCCTCTCTGTTCTAAAAGTATAGCTGAGCTCTGAACACAACTAGCATAGGGCACAGACAGAAAAAGAATCTTTTTCTTCTTTATTAATTTTGTTCTTGTGTTTTTATTTAAGGGATAAATCTTCATGGTGAATGGAAGCCCTTTCTTTTGTTTTTGCCCATGCACAAAAGAGGTTTAAGTTTCATTGGATTGGCCGTTTTGCGTTTCAGCTGCATTTTTACAAAAATGTTGAAATCACAACTGTAGTTTTGTGGCAAACCTTCCCCTCTGATTTCACTGTTATTTCCTTATACAGTTTGTTTACAAATCATTTCCATTCCACAAAATCCAGTACAGTACAGAACTATCACTTCTGACATGTGTCAGTGTCACGTTCATGAAGTAGTATTTAGCAGTAATAGTGCTATCAACTATTTCTCAAAAAAGTCCAGAAACTATTTACAAATTTATTCATTATTTTAGCAAAGTATTTTTCTAAATATCCAGACTCCACTGAATTAAAACAGTAACTCTGACAAGGTGGAAATCAGTTCTGAGTTCATTTTTAGGAGAAAATTATTCACAAACATGATAGTGACAGGCTTTTATGATTACAGATTTCACATATTCTACTCCTTCAAAAGGGCTTATAGAGATTGATAGATCCACAAAGAAAGAAATGAAAAAATGAAGGGAAGAGATATAAATAGACTTTTTCATTAGGATGAATGATGGAAGGTATTAACCCCACTACCCTAGTGTGCCTTTTACATGTCTTTCTTTTTTTTTTTTTCCATTCCTTTTTGACCTCCTACCATCTTCCTTCTAAGTAAAAGTTAACTACAGTATGAAATGTAAGTCAGGTGAGCAATAGCTGGAAATAAATGTTTCCTCAAGCATTATTACTGTTCAGAAAAGTGTCCATCAGCTGAAATGTCAGGCTCAAAATCCATTTAAGCACTGCACAGAGGCTAAACAGGCAGCTATTATTAATTTTTAAGTCTGCCTGATGGGTTTTAGACCAAGAACTGGGGTTAACTCAATGCACTGAATATTGCAGAGTATATTTAATTAGGGAGGCTTTGACACTCAGATGGCTGAGGATTTATTCTGTGCAAACTACTGCCAAAATATGACGGAATAGCTGCATCTACCTAAGCAAAAGACCCACTGCATCATATTAAAATCCATAAAATTGGTCTCAGCTGCAGTTTTTTTGACTTTTATCTTAATGTAAACACTATTTTCAATCTGTTTTGAAGCACCACTGTACTTACATCTAGAATAATTTTCTGTTCATTATGCTGCAAGTTAGCAATGTGAATTTCTCCAGAATAAGTCCTGTTCTTCTCAGCTAATTATCAAACCAAACCATTTTTTCACTGTGCCTTAAGAAGATGTTTCTATATTCAAAACATATCTATGGGATTCCTATGAAGGGGTTAACATTTGTCTATAATGTATTTATCTATAAGCATAGAGGGCTCTAAAACACAAAGGGGGACTAAGACACAAAGTGAGATATTAAAGGGCTGTTTATTTGCTTTTGATTCAATTCAGAATCTTAGAAGGCAGTAGAAAAGTAGCAATCAGAAATTACTTCTTTCCAATGGTTGTAAAATCTCCTAGCTGCATCTATTCCACTTCTTTGCTCCTCTTTTTCCTTCCTTTGTGCACCGCTCTTGCCCCTGCCCCAGGTCATTTTCTGTCAACCAAAAAAAACCCTATTTACACTAGAGTATAGAAGATCAAATGTAAAGATACAACTGAAAGGAGAAATTTGTCCATACTTAACAAAGAACATTATTTGTAACAGAAGAGCAAATTGTCATTGACAGCTCCAAAAGACAAGCAGAAATTAAATACAGACCCCTGAGTCATTTGAGGAGAATGGGAACTGGGTTAGTTCATCATACTGGATCACCCTAGCACTTGATGCACTTTATTGGTTGATAAATATGCTACCTACTCTCCATTCTCAGTGATTTAAATTTCCATCTGTATCCTATGGCTCAAAACCCTCAAAAGACAATTAGGTGGGCTCACCATGAGAGGAAAATGAATCAGCCCCCATCTCCTCTGAAACAGACATGTTTTCAAAGTGAATAGGGCCCTTACCTTGACAAAGACCCTCTCTAGACCTTGAATATGTAAACCACATGCTCCGTAGCACATGACTGCAGTTTCCATGAACATGTATTCCTTGCTGGGCGTTTTGTCATTCACACATGCCTAAAACAGGGTGTGTGAAGCACACTATAAAGGGCTAAACAAACCCAACAGGAATGTAACATATTTGTGTAAAAAGGGAAGAGTCTGTCTGTCCAGGTACAGATGCATCTGTGTTTGCATGTGCACACACGATTACTCTTCAAAGGCACTATAGTTTTTTTCTTCCTCCTCAGCCTGCAGGCCTCCCCTAACACCTGCTGTAGCCTCCCTGTTCCAGGCATTTAGTTAGTAACTGCCTCAGAAACAAAGTTTCCAGCTATCCATGTGAAGTCCTGGCTACTGCCCTCATCACAGCCATACTTAAAGGAGTAGTGTCTGGATTTCACTGAGCAAACACTGCCTTTATACATCCCAAACTGTACAGCCATTGTGCTGCTGTGCCACCTGCTGATACCCTATCTTACCAGCTCCTGCCTAACTGGCAGTTTCCAGCTTTCCCAGGAAGCATTTTCTGGGCTGTTTCTCCTCGAGCCCTACATTTTATGTTTTTTCTCCAAGTGCTCATATTTCTCCTTTACAGCACCCATCTTTATCCAGGCTCCTTTTGCCTTTCCACATGTGCACAACATGCTTATGGCTCCTTACGACTCAATTTTACCTGAGAATCTCTTTGATATATTGTCTTCCTAATAAATACCTTTAAATGAAAGTGTTAAAATAGATTTGATACTAATGTCTGTTGCATTATGGTGGAGAACTGAACATTGTACCATTTGTAGCAATGGAAAAATATTTTTTTATAGTCCTTCACATAGTTTTCAATGAAACATTTTGCTTTTCCATCACAGACATGAATTACTTAAATTATGTTTTCAGTAACATTTTCCAGGTATTATCAAATACTTTCCTGCAAACCAAATTAATTTTTCCTATGATATGCACCCACTAGACCTATTCTGTGAAGAAACAAAACAACTGTGTAAAGATTTATGAATAGAAGTTTATAAATAAATATTTTTTTGTATGTTATTTATCCTATAATGAATGCTGTTGGCATTCGTTCTTTTTTTCCCTTAGAGAGAGCTATTTTACTGTTTACATCCTTATAAATGAGAGGAAGTAATTTAAATGATCACACATTGTCCCTTTTTTAAGTTATTCTTGTATTTGCCCCTCTGCTCATCCAATATTTTTCCATTCTGTCTACTGCTTTTACCAATGACTATCCCAGTCATGTGGGTATGGTGACCTCCTCAGGCAATTCTCACAACCACTTTTCACACAGCATCCCACCAAAATGATCTGCTTATTCAGATTTTTCCAATACCCTCTTAATGACTTTTTCAGAAGTATTTTCTTAAGGTGTGCACATTTTCAAAGTTCTGGAACAATATGAGTATGTATATAAGGGTTTCATTGACAAAAGCAAGTTAAGAATATGGGGTCAGCATTTTAAATACATGGTCTAGGTGTTTGTAAGCACAGATCAGGTTTACCTAATTACTGATCAGAGCAATACTGCACACCGTAAATGGCTCGGTCTACATTAATTTTACTGCTGATAAAGCTGCCATTTGGAAAAACAGATCAAGAGGCTTCTCAGGAGTTTTGATTCAAATGCAAATGCACATACATAAAGACACACACATATATCTACATGTATGCAACATGTATCACATAATTTTCATCGCCGTGACTGGCTCCTGTAAGAGGTTCACAAATCTCTATGGAGAAGTTCAAAAAGTGCAATCCTACCTCAATAACTTGTTAAATAAGTTATCCTCATATATCCTTATATATATAGGCTATCCTCATCCTAAATAAGTATGTCCTTAAGCATAATTGGGTGTGTACATGAATGCCAGATTCTGCCTTTTTTCAAACTCTGTTCTTTGCCTTGGTAGTTCAACGCAAGACTAAGTCTCAGCCCAGGTACCTTGGCTCCAGAGATGGTGAGGTGTGTATCAGTACTTACAGCTGTCCTCCTCCTCCATGAAAATACTGATCACGTAACAGGCGTACACAAATCCAATCAGCTGTGTGAAAAAAGAGTAAAACCCATCATTAGAATACATTGAACATTTATAAAGCTTTTACTACAATGATGTATACAGGTATTGCAGCTAAATTTTAAAGGCATTTACTTCTATTTCTCCCATTTACAAATTTCAGCACAAATGGTCACAACCACTAAAGTAATTTCATCTCTTTTGCTCGTGTAACATAATAACATAATAACATAAATTTTATATATAAATATGCATTTTCTCATTTAAAATATTTTCCTAGTCCAACTGCCATCAGTATTGATGAATACTGCTATTGAGTAATACTGGTGGAAAACATCTTTAAGCTGATATTCAGATATTATTTTCATTTCTTTGTTCTTCAATACCTCTGTTCTCACATGGCTTTTCCCACATGCATGTGGGCTCCCTATGCACCTCATATGCATACTAAAATGCCAAAATATTTATTTACTGCTAAAGAATTAAGTCATAGTAACACTTCTACATCCATAAGAGATATCTTTTGGTGCTGCATAAAGTGTCACAGTGAAGAACTGTTAGGCAGAATTTTAAATTGATAGGTGGATTGTCATGATGCAGCTGAACAGTAAAACTGGGTGATGATTCACAGACATCAGGAAACACCTTATCAGTAATTCATGTTAACTATGCAGGAAATGAACAGTATCATTTCCCCCAAGTACAACAACAGTCAAACCATGCCATTATTTTAACAGCAGCACCCATGAAAACATTCTCCTTAACCCAGATCTGTGTCACTTGTGCCACCAAGGGGAAGGGATTAAGATCTTTAGGATCAAGAAACAGAAACTCCACTCACTCCTTATCCTTATAGACAAAATGTTTTCTTATGATCATGACCAAAGATGAAGAAAATCCCACTGGGCAAGGAAAGCTATTAAACTGCATGGCCAGACATGTCCAATCTTGAGAAAATATTGTTTGTGCAGCTGTACACAATTCATGCCGTCTAAAAGCCTTGAAAAGACTCTTCATGAGAGATTTCAAAAATAGCCCAGAGATTAGTTTTAAGAACACTCATTTTTCTCTGGTCCATTCAAAAAATCTAATTAAAATAGTTATTCTAAGGATGTCATGGATCAACCATCTGAGAAAGAGGTAATTTAATAGTATCTAGACAGGTATAAGCTCCTTCAGAAGCATAGAAATCATTCCAACCTGCTTTCTGGTTGGGCTGCACTAGGAGCTTTACAAGCAGCTCCAAAAGCCTCTCTGCAGACAAAAAGCTTGTCCACACATGGGAATTCAGGGAAGTTAAGATGAATTAACTAAAGCTGTGAAATCAATGCACATAAGATAAAGTACATTAAATCCCTGTGTGGCCTTTCCCATTCAGAAATAAAGTGGCCCTAGTACACTGCAGCTTAATCCTTCTCCAAGGGATTAATCTTCCCATGGAGAATTAAGCTACAGTATGCTGAAGCTGAGCTACTTGTGAATGAGGGCTGTCACAGAACTGCGGCATGGTCCTGTCGGAGCTTCCTCTCCAGGGCACTCACCTCACTGGTGTTTTGACAAAGTGACTTTAATCCAACTTTTCTCTCATTCTGGGCAGACTATAGTATCAGAAACCTCCCTGACTGCTTTTTTGTGTCCAGTTTACTGCGTGGTATTGCCACAGCCTCTCTCAGGTGAACTGCACTTTGTTGCACTGATGCTCTGAGCCAGCCAAATGCAATCCAGCTCTGGAGGAAGCGCTGGCTTGTGATGGATCCATGCCTGAGCTGCCCATCTCCATGTGCCTGGTGCCATGGCGCCTTCAGCAGGATGGCACCCACAGACACAGCAGGGCTGGCTGGGTCACTGTGTGCTCACTTCCTCTGCTGAGATCTGTGTGGGTGATCAGGAGCAGTCAGCTCCTGCTGTTAATGACAGTGGGATCTTATGGTTCTGCTGCCAGCACATCCAGGGTCAGCATTGGCTTACACACTCCTTGACAGATAAGGCACATTTTTTCCCTAAAGTTCACAGTTTAGAGCACATTTCAGGCATGACAGCTAAAACAGTACAAAATAAAGGCTTCCAAGAGATCAAAAGACAATCATATCCGAGATGTAGTGCTTGTGCCACCTGGAGGTTACACATAATTTTAAAAATATTGCATTAGCACCACGGAAAAACCAGAACACAGGTGATTGTTCATAACAGGATGTCACCTGTCTATTTACAATATTTCCTGATCACCACTTGTGTTGTGGAATTTGACAATGTAAATCACCTGGGTTTGTTTCTTTTTCCTAAACATGACTAAAATATTTTGAAGAGTAAAATTGCTGAACAACTGATGAATATGATACAAATGAACTGTAGTACAGGCTGTGGGTTAAGTGTTTGTGAAGGAAGTTCAAATATTACAATTATTTACTCTTTCTCCATCATGTATTTATTTCTTCTTATTAGTAGTATTCTGTATTAAAATAACTTTATAAATGCAATTTCTTCTTTATATGTGTACTCCATATCCATGCATACTATATTAAACATATCTCTGTAAATGCTTCCGGCAGATTTCTCAAATGTCTAAGATGTTGGACAAGTGGATTAAGCACAGCAAGACTTCCACTCTAATGAGTGATAAATTACCTGACACAGAGAAAGCAACAAGGAAAAGTGCTCCAAAACGTCTTCCAAAAAATGTGGGTCATGACAAGCCTGAGTTTTAACAGTCCTAAGAGCTTACATCTTGCTCTCTCAGTAGACCTTCTCCTTAATCTTTTCCTACTCTCTTCAATGTTTGAAACACATTTTGCCTAATCTGACATTCTTGCAAAATCAGCAGCCTTTCTCTACTTCTCAGAAATATATTTCTTTATATTCCTCAGCACCAGAAATCACTGATAGCTGTTGTATTTATGATGTATATTTGTTTAAAACACACCATTTTCCCCATTTAGTTATTAATACCAGGAGAAATAAAAAAATATATTCACCCTCTTTCAATTTCATGGTCTTTTCAAGGGGGAAAAAAATAGGTGACTAACCATAACTCTCCATAATCCAACAATATCTTTCTGTAGTTAACTGTCAGAATGCATGTTTCTGAATGAATAAAGCAACAAGGAGAAAAAAGAGACCTTTAGTATCAATTGTCAGATATTGCTGCTCGAGGGGTCAGCAATGCTTGGCTTGTAACTAACAAACAAGTAGTTATAGTTGGGTAGCTGATATCTACAGCACCATTAACAAGAAGTGATAAAGTGAGAATATACCCTTTGACAGATGAGGCCTGTTTCCAGGCCCTTAAACAGAGTTACAGCCACCACTGTGTGAATGTTCTTGCAAATGAATTAATTAAAATCTCTTATTTTTGCATTATTGACGGACATGCTAATAAAATATTTATTCAAACAAATTACTTTTGGTATCTTGATTAACACAGGTGCTGTTTAATTAATAATGTTATGCTCATCTGAACTCATCTAGCCATCATGCTAATTGCCAATCTTGGTACTGGAAATACTGACTATTGGCCTGGCATCAAGTGATAGATTTAACTGTGTATTCCCTGATAACTAAAGCAAATATGATGTATATGAGCAGGAAGATTCTTAATTTGGTCATCTTGAGTTTCAGTAACCATTCAAAGGGACAAGTGAAGTGGTTGGAACAGGATGTACAAAGCATCAAAGATCACTATCACCTGAAAGTATAAATAGGAGCCTCTGGCTTGATCCAGAGAGAAATGTAGGTGGCCAGAGGCCTTCTCCTGACAGCACTGAGTTCAAGGCATGGAAACCTCCTGGGATCCCTGCACTGTACAAGACTGCCTGTCTTACTGGAGAGCCCAGTCTAGTTAAGTGTCTCAGAAGACACCTGTCAGTGATGTTCTGCAGAAAATCAGGTGGGAAATTCTGGGTAGAGGCTGCTGTCCCCAGCCTTCATCCATCTATGCAGTGGTTAGGGTACTCACGTTTCTCTAGAGAGAATAAGCAATACATAAAATACTCAGCTATTTCAGGGAACCACAGAATGGTTTTTGTTGGAAGGAACTTTAAACCTCTTCAGGTTCAACCTCCCTGTCGTGGGCAGGAACATCTTTCACTAGGCCAGGTTTCTCAAATTTCATCCAACCTGTCCTTGAACACTTTCAGGTATGGGGCATCCACAATTGCTCTTGGCAACCTGTTCAAGTGCCTCATCCCTGTCATTGTAAAAAATTTCTTCCTTATGTTCAATCTTGATGTATGCTTTTTCAATTTACAACTCTTACCCTTTGCCCTTTCACGACAGATCATGGTAAAAAGCCTCTTTCCATCTTTCTTATAAGCCTCCTTTATAAACTGAAAGGCCAAAATGAAGTTTAAGTAGTCCCAACTCTCTCAAAGCCCTCCAAGTGGAGTATCATGAAAGCAGAGTAGAGGGGAAGAATCACCTTGCTTGACCTGCTGGTTACACTTCTTGTGATGGGTACAGCCAAGGGTTAAATTGGATTTCTGGACTGCAAGTGCACTTTGCTGACTCATGTTAAGTTTGTCATCCACCATGATCCCCAAGTTCTTCTCAGCAGGGCTCCTTTCATGCCATTCATCCCTCAGCCTGAACTGATATTATGGATTGCCTTGAGGCAGGTGCACGATCTTGCATGTGGCCTTCTTGAACTTCATGTGGTTGACATGGGCCCACCCCTTGAGCCTGCCAAGGTTCCTCTGGGCGGCATCTCTCCCCTCAAGCCCATCAACAGCACCACACAGCTTGGTGTCATCAGCAAACCTGCTCAGGGTGCAGGCAATACTGCTATGCAAGAAATGAAGACATGAAATAACACTGGTCCCACTGTGGGTCCCTGAGTAATACCACTTGTTATTGAACATTGAGCCATAATTCTTTGGACATGACTGTACAGCATTTTTAGACCCATCAGAATTTCCCTACCAAAAACCTTATTTCTTCAATGACTAGCTGAAAGTGTTGCTGAATTCTCAAAGTCATAGTGAAGGATAGGCTCAGGATGTGAGAAACAGTTGTCACATAGGCTATTAGTTGGCAGACACTTCAGTGTGGAGTCCACAAAGGGATTTCTTATTAATGGAACAGGGGTACATTGATATGATGCTGTTATCGAGGCTTTTGATGCATAATTTATTTTCTGCTGATATCCTTAGGTAGAAATAAAATAGTAGTAGTCTCCGTTATTTTTATCCTGTGCACAGTCTCAAGACAACCTTAATGCTTCAGCCTAACTAAAATCTCCAGGCTTAAGCTATGGACATCTGCATGAAATGTAAATACCTAGTTTAATAGGAGTGACATTAGATTATATAAATGTCCATCATTAAACTGAGAGAAACTAGTAAAACATGTAAGAAATTAAAAAAACTAATCATTTGAGCAAATATATGCTGTGAGATATAATTGCTTTAATAAATGGATATAATATATATCCTATTAAAAATAAGAATCAAATGGAGTGAAAAAACGTATATTTACTTGCTAATTAATGTATTTTAATAGTTACTACTTAAGGTGGATTAACCTTTCCTTAGGAAAGCAAGGACAAATGCAAAATAAAACTAGAGTGATGATTTAAATCAAGACTGTTTTCTGCAGACTGAAATACTTTTTATTAAAATTGATGATTTGGATAATTTTGATTTAAATCTCCCAGCTTTGCTTTGTCATTATCAGCTGTGGCCTTTAAATATACGCTCACAGTATGAGATTTCTTTCCTTTCAGCTTCACATACTGCACTTCCACTGGTTCAAAGTAGATATATGAGTCTTCTCTAAGTATTTAAGATTACATGAAGCAGTGTCCTGGGCTATCAGGTTAATCTTCAAGGTCAGGTATACAACAGGTCACTTACCACTGTTAAGCAACTATACAGAGCTTTTTAGAGATCTTGTTGCAACAACATGGAACCATCCACATAAACAAAATAAATGTACAGTACTCCTGGCTCCAAGATGATGTATGTGACATTGTAGGTAAGCTAGGTTTGGAAGATTTCTCCAATCAAAATGGATACTGTGTTTCACACTCTTCCTTGTACACATCCAGTCCACTCAGATTGTCATTGCACTGAATACAGCTTTTTCTTGACTTCTTTTTTGCTGATGAGAGCTGAAAATCATTATTTCTTACTTATCTCTGGGGTTCTTCAAAACTATAACTTGACAAACACAATTCCTTTTTTTCTGCAAGATCATTCACTATTACCCAATTTCCCACAAAGACTGAGGAAGTATCAAAGGAGAAGAAACTTTTAAAACCGACTCTTTATGCATAAAAAATTCGTAGGATACTAAGCTTGACAAGGTGTCTTAAATTCAACTTATAAAAGGGAAACTGTAGCAAGAGTGAATTTACTGAGCAAAAAGGTAAAAATGCATTAAATTACAAAGCATCCTGACTATTACTGTCTCCTGATTAGCATTTTCAGAAGAGCTAACAACTACTGAGGAAAAGCTGAAACATGAGTAGTTAATCTTCTTAGCTACCTACTTGCCACTAACACTTTTATTACTCTGCAGAGAGGACTGTAAAGCCCTTTTCCTCCATTAAAGTCTAGAATAGTGCTAAATCAGAATGGGAGATACATAAGGGAAACGGGATATTATCCCAGTATCTGTGTGTATATACCATTCAGCAAGATAGAAATATGACTAAGATTACCAGGCACAAAGAAATCAGAACTGCACATATTTCATGACAATGACAAAGAAAAAAGATCCAGAATAACAGCAGAATATAGTTGGAGCATAATAATAACCATCTCCTACTATAGCATATAGTTATCCAATTATATGACTCTATTCAATTATGCATTCTATCTGCTTGATTATAAACATTTTTACTAGAAACGTATTGTAAAACTGTATCATTATAGATAGTTTCAAAACTGAATGCAATTTTTTGAATTAAAGAACAGACTGCCTCAAAGGTATGTCTGCATTTTCCAGAATTATATGATGAAATGCATACCATTTTACATTGGTAGCAGGGCGAGGCTCTACCTGAAAGTACTTAGAAGTTTAAAACCATTAAAGCACACAAACAACTGGAAAAATGTCCAGAAAACATAGCAGGAAAAGGTAGCAGCAATAGCTGAAGTACCCTATGTTTTCTGATTCTTTTTTATCCTCTCCTTCATCTTCCTAAAATCCATTTGATGAAAATGAATAAAATTCAGGCTGTAGGACTATTGCCTACCAATTTAATCAGCACGGCACAGAGCTGGTCTGGTCCAGCTGTGCCATTTGCAGCTGTAGTGGAGAGTTCCCAGAGACTACAACTCTGATAGCCCTAAATGTGCTAAGGCCTCTAAAAATGAGTGACAGGAGCTTGAGGGTACTTCTGCTATATATTTACTGTGGAGAAACAACTGAGTAGATACTAAAATATCTGTTCTCAAAATACATAGAGGTCTTTTTATGTTGTATGTTGGCTAATACTGCAGGAGGCAATTCCTCTTGCATACCATCTAGCTAGCACTGGGAGCACAGCAGCATGCTGGAAAAGACTATTATACCTGTCAGCTACTGTGTTTTTTTAACTTCTACCCTGTATTTGCTGTTCTCAAGTCCTTGTTCCCACTGTGTCTCTATAGCTTTAAATAAAAAATTGTATTGACAATCTAATTTTCCCAGGCCAAGATCAGAAACTTTGTTGCCTGCACTTGGTCTGGGAATTTATTTCTCCAGCAGCACAAATGTACAATTACCCCTGTTACCCAGTTGGCCAAAATGGGCCAGTTTACCAATTAAGAGGGAGGACTGATGTGTTGTGTTGCCAGGATGTGTCCCAGCTTTGTTAGGGCTGAGAGCAAGAAGGGAAAACTTAGTGTGTTCTCTCTCCCCTCTTGCTCTTTAGCTTAGCTATGGGTTATTCTCCCTCCTTTGTTTTTGCTGCAAGTCCTTGGAAATAACATTTTGTGTTCTGAGACCTGAAGGATGGAGGATTTTGAACAAACTGTGTAATCCAATCTGGTGTATAATTTTGTAGGTTACAGAATTTCACCTAGGTACTCTGTTAACACTATGATATTGTCAGAGCAACCCTTGCAGACTAGATTGGGGTACTGGTGCTCCAAGATGAGTTATAGCCACAGAAGTGATCTGGGAACCTTTGTCCTTTACTCACAGAAGAGATTAGAAAGAAACCCCAAGCATTAATTATTATCTATTCGGTTGTCTACTGTGTGTTAGAGATCTAAATTTCCTATTTGGAATGAAAAGGAAGTCTCAGTATGTGAAAACACTGAACATAGTACTGAAATATGACTGGTCAGAACAGTGTTTTGTTTTGAAATATATTAATTGCTTGTTAATGACACAACTGGATACAGTGAAAGTCAAAAGTGTAAAATAGAGCCAACTTTAAACATTGAAAGTTTAAGAGCAAAACAATGGAAAGTAAGGATGGATGAGGATGGCAAGAAGGAAAAGAAAGGAGATGTACATCTGAGCAGACTCTTAAAAAAATTACCGAAAAAGAACTGGATAAACAAGTGAGACTTTAGATGTAGCTTTTCTACAGTGTGCAAAGAAAATAAAAATTCATCCTAAGAATAGGGTCAAAGTTCTCATATTTAATTCAATGACTAATTATTTTGTCAGCTGAATAACAGGAACTGAGAAAACCCTTTACATCTGATTTTACAATAAGCAAGCGAAAAGATGACCTTCCTTCATTTCTGCCAAACTGACTTTGTGTTGTTTTTATATTTTTCAAAATACCTTTTATTTGCTTTCACATTTACTTATCAGTGTTAAGGATAATTTCAGAGTGACTTGCAGATTACACTATATTTCACATCTTTTGATGTAACAAAGAAATTCAGGTTTGATGGTGTCTTGTAACCCAAAGTATTTCCTAAAGTACTCATCAGGTAATGACATTGCCTCCACCTAAGCCCCACGTACCACTTTGGAAGCTGGTAATGAAATCAGGAGAGAGAATGAAAGAAATATCTGCCTGTGACTAAAGCCAATATAAATCTCTTTGGCATGTGACAAGGTACTTGGGAAGGTTTTTTGAATCCCAGGGAAACCGATTATGCATGCAGGGGGTACAAAAGCAGAATTCAGAACAGCAGAATATTGCAAATCTTGGCCATTTTTTATGCTAATACTCCTTTTAAAATTCTTTCACTGCTTATACTGCAATTATGAAAGATGTTCTTTGTTGATAGAATGCCAAAAGATATTTTTCCCTCTTTATTAGATCTGAAGGCACATAATGAGAGTATTATTTTCACTTACTTCTTACAACAGACACAGAAAATGTATTTTAATTCCAACAAGGTATTGAAATCTGCAAGAATGACCTCTTTTCTACTGAATCATTTCTTTCCCTTCATGCACAATGTAAATAACACATGCATGAAACAATTATATTACCATGAGGCAGTACAAATTTAAAGACAAACAAACTGTGGCATGGAAATAAAAATATCTAATTCAAGATTTCAGTGAATTATGACAGTCTGATCCCCACTATTGGCTAAGCACATTTACAGATATATCTTAAACACCTAAGTAATAATAGCTAAGAATGAAAAAATGGCTCCTGTTAATCCATAAAGATGGCTTAAAATTCATATGAAAAAATTGCCAAGCTTTCAGTAACAACAGTTATGCCACAGCAGTAAGTCGAGGGAGGTGATTCTCTTCCTCTGTTCTTGCAAGACCCCACCTGGAGTGCTGTGTCCAGCTCTGAGGCCCCCAAAATAAGAAGGACATGGGCCTGCTGGAGTGAAGCCACAGGAGGCCACAAGAGTGTAGAAATTCATATAAGGCAGGATGAATGAGAATAGGTTGTCTGAAAACTTTTCATATAATCTGGTTTGCAGGGCAGGGTGGAAAAGCAGCATACAGTATTTCTCTCTGTGGGTATCAAATCCAAAATATTTTTGGACATTGCATAGTTCAGTGTTCTTTTTCTATATACTATTTTGTTTAATATATGCAAGGAAAATCGCATCAAAAAAAATCCCTTCTAGGTCCACCAGACTTTGACTTTTTTTGCCTTTTTGGGTGTGTTTGTTGAAATATTACAGTGATGAACAATAGCAGATGACAGATAGAAGAGGTGGAGATATGATGATCTTTTTTGATCATCTCTTTATTTTTCCTAATCAATTTTCATCTAACAGTATATTTAGTATATTATCTACTCCACATGCGCTTTTGCTTGTGTATGAATATGCCATATTTAAACCATAGAACAAAAGATTCAGTTTTGAGCCACAGCTGAACTGGGGTTTTTTGTCTTTGGAAGGAACAATACCATAATTAGAAACGTGGCAGAATTTATGTGCTTGGCAGCTAATATAGCAGCCTCTTCACTCAGCACAAACTATAATTATTCAATATGAGGACATGGGGACAAACATGACAGAATGGTGTAGGATGAAAGATGGTGGAAGGGGAAAGCCATGTCCCTGTTTGATCCTTCCCACTGCAGTTCTCACTATGGATAGTATTGTTTAATTTGTTCAAGCTCCTACCTGAATGTGCAGGAAGTAATAAAAACAAACACACACACACACACACACACACACACACACACATGTCCTTATAATCCTTTGTGGTCTGCTGTGATATGTGAGAAACAAGAATACCATAAAAGCTGCAATGTTATCAGTTTGCTCAGGTATTCCCAGTTAGACTGTGAGCTAAAAGGCTTTTGTGCTGTATTCCCACTGGACAGAAAAGCTATCAAGAATTGCAGTGAAGCTTTGCTTTCTATCAGTGCCTAATGAATTTCCAAAGCTGCTTCTCTCGTTATGTCTGACCCACTGTGATCTCTTACATCACATGTCCCTGGCACAGTTTATTTGCTTGAAGTAGGTGGTCCCTGTATATATGTTGTGGCTTCATGTCCTATTCACTCCTGTTTCTTACCAGCAGCTTTCACTTGGCACTGCACCCTACTGCTCCCTTTACCTTCATCTGGGTCTGATGCTGCAGCCTGAAGCCCAGCGTGCATCCTAAAGGACATTTCCTTTCCAAGGTATCTAAGCTCAGGCAGCATGCACGTACACAAGCTACATTGGAGCCTATCTAGAAAGGACTTTTTCTCCCACTAGCAGTACAAACCCCCCACAAGCATCCCTTCATGGCTGGTGAGTGTGTCCCCACAGACTGGGTGCGTGGGAGGCATTTTCTTGTCTTGCCTCAGAGCCAAGTGTCAAGATGTTTTATCATATGGGAGGTAGATTTGGCCTTAACTACTGTTTTGAGGCTACTCCTGCAAAGAAATGCAAGAAACAGGAAGAGAGTCTGCACCTGGCAAAAGTAACTGCTCATTTGCTGCCCTGAGCAAAATGAGCAAAATGTCCTGACTGGAGACAGGTTTCATCTGGAAGTGTCTTTGAAGTACCTGGCTCTGGTTCATCTAGGCTGAGCTTCTGGTTAAAGCAGGCAGTTTCTTTCTGGGAAATGAGTTCAGATTTAATCTAGGACAGAGGTGATGGTGCTTATTTGGCATGTTCTGGCATAAAGAGAGACTCTGAATTAACCAGCCTGAAGAAGATTATGTCAGGCAGAGAAAATGCTAACCTACTTCTCCTCCTTTTCCTTGCATCCCGAACTGGCATGGATCTTTGCCAAGAAATCTTCCCCTGTACATGAGGGACACCAGAGCCTCAAGAACAAGTCCTTAGTCCTTGGAAGAAACCTTATTATACAGGGGGAAGCTGAAGGTACCACCAAAACAGGCACCTTTGGACATCTGGAATATGTTTCTAGGGTTCCTGTGCTCTTGGACAGGGTGTTTGAATCCTCCTTCTTTTCTTCCTTTCAGGTACAAATAAGTTTAAGCCTACTAAAATATGCTGTGCAGCTCAGACTAGCTGAATAAATACCTGGCAGGTTAAACTCTATGTCACTCTTTCCCCTGCTGAAACAATTCCCTCATAGTGTGAGCAGAAGTAGAGCTCGCTCATTTAAAGGTAGGTCTACTTTAATGGTAACTCTAACAGTTCTTTGAAATGTTAACTTTTACAAAAGTCAGTTTAGACCAAAAGGAAAATAAAGGAGAGGCAGTCTGACTTCAGTAATAAGCAAATTGGCAGAAACTGTAATTATTCAACATGATGATGTGGGGACAAACATGACAGAATGGTGTAGAATGAAAAATAACAGAAAGCGAATGCCATGTCCCATATTAAAACCCTTTGAGGGATAATTCAATTGATACAGAACACTTACACCTCCAGAAATTTCTTTGACCAGATCCCTAACCACAGCTTCTCATAATTGCATGCTGTCATGGAATAAAAACTGTTCATCTCTTAATCTCATAGATGAGAACAGAATAGGACTGGGCTATTTCAAATGGAAGACACCAACAACAATCATCTAGTCCAAGTGCCTGACAATTTCACTTCTGACCAAAGGCTAAGGCATGCTGTTTAAAGCATTTTCCAAATGCTTCTTACACACTGACAGAGTAGGGGCATCGACCACCTCCCCAGGGAGCCTGTTCCAGTGTTGCACTACTTTCATAGTCAATAAATGCTTTCCTAAAGTCAAGTCTGAACCTTCCCCACTGCAGCTTTGAACCATACCCACATGTCCTATCACAGGATACCAAAACTGAAGAAGACATCAGCACCTGCCTTACACTTGCCCTCCTCAGAAAGCTGGAGAGAGTAATGAGGTCACCCCTCAGTCTCTTTCTCTCCAAACAAGCTGAATGTCCTTAGCCACTCCTCACAGGATATCTTCCAACCCTTTCACCAACTTTGCTGCCCTCCTCTGGGTGCATCCAAGGACCTTCACATCCTTCTTAAATTGTGGGGCCCAGAACTGCCCATAGCACTCCAGGTGGGACCACATAGATGCAAAACACAGTGGTATAATCACCTCTTTTGACTGGCTGGTGATGCTGTATTTGATGCAGCCAAGGGTGGAGCTTGCCCTCTTGGCTTCCAGAGCAAACTGCTGACTCTTCCTGAGCCTGCTGCCAACCAGCCCCCCAAAAAGTATAAGGATGTATAAACCATGCATGTTTTAAATGATGCAGCAAAGCAGAACAAAAGTCCACTGCAAAATGTTGTAGATGGATCTCACGGCACTGAGTGAGTGGGTGATAAAATTAGAGTTGAAATTCTATGTCAATAAATCCAAAGTAATGCACATAAGGAAAACCAGCTGTAACTACACATATATAGTAAGAGGCTTTAAATTTGATATTAGCTCTCTGGAAACTTGTGAATAGTTCATTATAAACCTCAGCTCAGTGCTCAGCAGCAGTCAGAAAGGAGAATCAAATAGTAGAAAAGCAATAGAAAAGAAAGCAGAATACATCATTATGCCACCATACAAATCCCTTGTGTCCTGCATCCTCAATGCTACACACAGTTCTTTCTCCTTATCTCAGAAAGGAAGTAGTTGAATCAGAACAATTACAGAGAAAGCTGTCAGAGATAATCAAAGAAATGGGTGGGTTTAGAAAAGGGAGAGATTAGACAAATTCACCTTTGGAAAGGAGACAATTAATGGCAGAATCATAGAAAAATTAAAATCATGAATGGCTTGGAAATGATAAATATAAAATAATGAATCCTGCTTTTCATTATATAAGGACAATAGAAAATCAAACTAAATTATCAGATCACAGAAAGGTGTTGTCTTGCATCACAAACTGATGGAAAGACACTTTCCATATAAATTAGAAATAAACTATGGAACCCAATGCCCTGAACATGATGGAGAAATCAGTCCTATAGATGGATCAAAAGCTGTTCTTTTCAGGGAAAACTTTCATCGAAGGCTGTGAGAAACCAGACTTGCCATATGACAGGGAAGTCCCAGCCAACATAGCCAGGAGACGTTAAGCCGTCATCTTTGCTTCATTGAACATGTCAATTTAATACTATTTACATTTGCTAAATTCAGCTGTAAATGTTATAGCTGGAAAACCAGGAGCATGGAAATCTAATGCACACAATGGGAAAGAGATTAAAATATTAACTCTAGGCTTAATGTACATATTATATTTTCAGCCCAATATTTGTTGAATTGAAATGAATAAATTGAAGTCCCGTGGAATCAGGTTTTGAACTTCATAAGGAATGGTTTAGCTAGGTATGCTGCCTATTCCAGATGAAAGGGAAGATGTGATGTTGATGCTTCCACATAAATATTGAGAATAGACATGAATGATGATCAGCTATTATGTTAGATTTCTAGGATTACTCTCAGCAGTTCATAATCTAAAATTTCCTTGCAACCCCATTCACTGTGAAAAATATGGGCTGTGACTGGAGCTGTGCCAGGAAAACTTTTTTTGTTTAATTAAGACTAAATTGGCTATTACAAAATGTCAAAATACTTCATAGATTTCATTCTGAAGTCTTTAAAAAGTCAAAAAAGTCACATTAATCAGGCAGTCTTTGCAGTAATAAAAAAATTACTACTTAAGAACAAAAACAAGTGCAAGGGAAAAAAAAAAAGACCTCTCAAATGAAAATAATTATGTGTTACATTAATTGTCACATTTCTAATATACTACTGAGCTCACTGTGGGATGCATTTTCACAACGATCTCTAAAACTGATGTCAGTCTGGCAAGCACTAACCTATGAGCTCTTCGTATTTTTCATCCACTGTCAGCTTGGTAAATAAGTTGCAATATATAGCAAGGCTTTTGACACTGTCTCCCACAACATCCTCATAGCTAAGCTCAGGAAATGCGGGTCAGATGAAGGGACACAGAGGTGAATCAAGAACCACCTGAATGGTTGAGTTCAGAGGGCTGTGATCAGCAGAGTAGAATCCATTTGGAGCCCTGTTGGAGCCCTGTAGTCAGTGCATTCCCCAGGGATCAGCACTGGCTCCACTCTTACTCAACTTGCTTATCAATGACCTGTATGAAAGGATAGAATATACCCTTAAGTTTATCAAATTATTATATAGCTTTTTATAATTCTTAAATCTGCCAATCTGGGGAACCCAACTGGCAAACCTAATAGCTGTTATTTTTTGCAAATTTTAATATTCTTAGATGTCGTTATTTGTTTTTGAACACAGTAACTTTGTATTACGTATGGCTTTTCTAAAAATCTGCATCACTGAAGAAAATAATGAAGTATTTCTTACATTTCTTTAGAGGTAAGAAGTGCTACTACAAAAACTTTAAAATTTGTATGATCTTACTCACTTTCATGAAGAAAGTCCTGAGAGATTTCCTTTTGATGTTGTAATGCATAAACCAAATAACATCTATAAGAAATAACATTGAATGGGGAAACAGCTTGCACTACAGCAGCACTAAACTACTAGTGATGAAAATTCTGGGAGCAGAACAGTGGAACCAGGATATTAAACACCCAGGAACCAGACTGCAGTGACCTGAGATGGAATGTAGCTTCCAGGGGAAAAGAGGTCCATGAAAAAGAGAAGTTCAGGGAACTGATTCAGACTGACTGGAAGAACATACACTGAACAAGTACTAACTTTTCCAAGTAGAAACATAGAAAATGATGGATTTGGCTCAATAGTGGTCTTCTGGATGACCTGCATACAGATTAGAGAGAAAAATATAAAATAACACCAGAAGTATATAGAGATGAGCTCAGAAAGGTCAAGACAAGATAAAACTAAAAAGAGAATAAAGCATAATAAGAAAATACTCAGTGGCATAAACTAATAAAGGGCAAGCTCAAGTAATGAGCTGTCACAGTCCTCAGTGATACAACCCTGCCTGAGGCTGCAGGTTCATGTGGCAGCAGTAATTATATTCCAGATGGAAACATCTCCTCCAGGACTGGAGGCATGGGTTTGAGGGGCGGATATAAGGTTTAACAATGTTCCGTGGGATTGCCTTCAGGGGACTACAGACCTTAAGGTGGCAAAAAACCTCAATGTCTTTTCTCTTTATTCCCTTCTTCAGTAGAAAGATTACCTGTGGTTGGTGAAGTAGTGAGACAGACACTCATAAAGGACTCAGGTGAGAATAAGGAAGAGTATGTTATTGATTGTCTGCCTAAAATAGAAAGCTGAAAAAATTCAGATGTAGTAGTCCTCGTAAATTCACCTCAAAGCATGTAGAAGTCTGGCTAAAATAATCTGAAGCAGGTTATAACATATTTGTAACAATTTAATGAGAATAGGAGAGGCCAAAGACCAGAAAATCAAAGGTTTTACCCATCCTTTACACAAAGACAGGAAAAAAGAAGGGAAAGAGAAGACACAGAATTCAATCCCTAAGTTCATTCTATAAACTTCTTAAAAAAAAAAAGAATCAAATTATTAGTTTTTAAATAAACATACTAGTAGGACAAGGTGCTAATACTGAATGTTATATCAAGTCTCCTCCTTCTTAGGAGAGATAATGAATGGGCATTATAGGGAAGGAGAATCAGATGTGACAAATCTTGATTTTAGTAAGCATTTTGACACTGCTTGACATTCTTAAAAGCAAACTATGAAAATATTGCTTAGGCCAAAGTACTGTTGTATAGACTGAACAACTGCCTTGAAAACTGCACTCAGAAATAGCTACTCATTGTTCTCCATCAAATTAAGAAACAGTTGTTGATGGGGCTCTGTGGAATTCCACCTGGGCCCAGTGCTACCCCAGCAGTTTCAGCAGTCACTGGGTTATCTGCAGAGATATTATGACCTCCACAATGGAGTAAGCTGGCAGTGGTTGCAAACCATATAGTGGACAAAAATAGAATTAAAATAATATTGGCAAATGGACAATGGGTTTGGAGAAAAATATAGTCCAAGTGCAAATTACTGTACTTGAGTAGGAATAAGGAATAATCAACTACCTGAAGACAAAATAGGGGGAACAACAGGCTACCTAGCAGTCCCAGAGATTAATGAGTCACACCCAGGCTGTGACTGCATAATATCATAGTGTTGTGGGAAAAACCTAGACATCATTCTGGGATGCAAAACTGAATTTTGAGGTGAATCAGAAGTGCCCTGGAACACAGCAGCAGTGTGACAGGTTGTGTATATTTTGTAGATTGCCCTTCAGCAAAGAGGAGACCCAATCAAAGAGATTTCAGGTGAGAATTATAAGGATGATGAAGCATCTAGAAAACATGACATCTTTGGAAATCTTATGATACTAAATTACACACTCCTTTAAAACTTCTGGACCTGGGAGTCTGCATTTACAGTGTATTGTTAGTTTTTATTGTTCATAGAAAAATGAAGTGCAAAGGGCTTCTTCAGAATGCTGCCACCCAAACCACTTATCAAACAATTTTATTCTAGAAATAATAAGTTACTGTCAGAGGATAAAAATCTTAACAGAGCTTTTCAAATTCAATTACAACATGAAACAATTACTAATATCAAAAGACTCAAGGCTTTTCTCATTAATATTTTAAAGCAGCATGACATTATTTTGAATGTGTCAGTAATGATTCATGCTTCTTGTTGAGTACCCATTGTAAGGGAGGATGTTAAGACAGTCGAACTGTCTTTTTTTGGACCAATATATGAAAAACATCATTAAAGTCGTTATGAATTTAGACAGGGTATAACCTTGTCTGACAGCTGTAACAAGAGCAGATGAGATGCAAAGCAGAATCTGATTACTTCAGGTTTTGTGCTGGCTACTATGTAGGCAAGATTCAATTATTATGAAAAAATATGACACATAGGAAATTTGTCCAAAGCTGAAAACAGAAACAAGTTGTGTGGGTGTATTATTCTCTGATGGTGAAGAGATACTATTCAAGATGGGATATTACCTTCCCAACAGGCTAAATAAAACATCATCAGGAAACAGTAAACATTTTCAACATGAAAAAAAAAAAAAAGTAAATTACTGCTGGATGCTGGACTGTACATGAGAATAACTCTGTAATTCTTCCTCAGAAACACCTTTGAAACATTGCCAGATAGATGTCCAAATGTCCACACCCACCCAGAAGGTAAACAGATGACTAACATATGCATCTACTATAAATTTAGGAACCATAAAGTGCTCTACCAAGCCTTCAGCTGCCACTCCAGGAGGTTGGTACCTTGTAGGTCTAACTTCACATCCCCTTACCATACACAGACACCTAAGGCATTTAAAATAGCCAGCTGAAATCTTGGTGGAATAGGACAATGACACCAAATACTTTAATTTAGAAGCCACAAGATATTTTCCCAACTGGGGAGAATGAAAAACTACTGAAACAAACACACAAACAAACAAAGCTGAAAAAAATACTATTACACAGAATGATAATATTTTATAATTTCAGCATTTCAACACAGACGTTTCTGAAAGTTGTATCCATCTCAGGTTTCTACAATGGACCAAGAGGTTACACTAGCAAAATAACCATTTTTTAATCTTTTTGTCAGAAAATAAAATTTTTGTAGTAAACAACAGTGTATGCAATTCCCGTAGTATGTTTTGTTCATTTTCCTATTTTCCTTTTTCACTATATGCCTCTCTCATCTGTTTTATACCCATGCTGTGTGCCATCTGCATTACAGAAGGTGAATGATCCAGATGGGAAGAATTTTATCTGATTATTTGTCTGAAAAAAACCCTGGGAAATTAGATATTTTGACTGATATTTCTAGTTTCTTTTACTGTTAATTGTAAATACTTTCTAAATATGTTTACTTCTTCTGAAACTTCCTTAGATGAGTTACATGGAAAACCGATCATTATATTACAGTATATAAAAACTAATTCCTGCTGAAGCTGAATTCCTATCTGTGGGACACATTTAATTCAAAGAGAGATTTAATGTGTCTGAAAATCATTTTGGGTTCTAAGGTAAAAACAGAAACAGATATAAAAATACTGTCATATGGGAAGTTAGTTAAGGAACTCTTCTACCATGCATTTCCCATATTTTTAATAATATCGTATTAGCATAATGTATCCTTTGTGCTAATCTAGTGCTTTACAGATCAAATTCCATTTGTTCAAAATATCCTTATTTTTTAGAGGGTTGAACTAGCAAGAATAAAGAATTATGGTAAGCGCAGTGCATATGAAAATGTAACTTTCTCTTAGCTAAGGGGCTGCAGTTTGGTCTTCTGCCCAGCTTAGTTAAACACGACTAATACACAATAGGCATTAACAGCTTAGAGATATTATGACCTCCTCCTCACCTTGTTTCTTAAGTTTTTTTATGTACATGCTGGAAATTGACAGAAAAGAGAGGTATATGGAAAGAAGAAATATTAAAATGTTAAATGACATGGTAAAGAACAGATACTAAAAGTGAAGCAGAGGTTGTGTGGGAAAAAAGTCTGCCTAAACCAGAGCAAAAGCCTTCATTATATTTTCTCATTTCTTGCTTGCAGGAGGCCAGCTGACTCCACAAAGGGCTATGGAAATTGCTGTGGATAATCTGCAGCTTAGCAAGGATTTCAGACTAACTGTGCTTTCTAATGCTATTGCCTTGCTTATTTTACCCTTCAAAGGAGGATCTACTGGAAAGTTATTTATTTATATTGCATATAGATGGCAAGCTTTGGATATTATGGTTAGTGTCTCCAGCTGCAGAGCTCAAGGACATACTCCATCATGGTGCTTAGCAATTTTCTGCCCTCAGCTCTCACAAAGATAACTTGTAGTCAGAGCAGCAAGTTAAGATTAGGAAAAGAGAGAACCCAGGGTTTGGGATTTATTTATCTAGATCACTGGGCAGCCAAAGCTCAGCTAAATTCAAAGAAAAGCACTTATGGAAAGCAATTTCTCTACATTGAAAAGACACCACACTCTAGGAGTATATCAGCTTGGCAACTCTTAAGAGACCTGGAGCTGCTGGGGACCTTGGAGGAGGACAACAAATCTCAGGTGAATCCAGCTGCACTGCCCTAGTAGTTGATTTATTAACAGAAGAATGGGTGACCATAGAAATTGTTTTCACACAATACAGGAAAAACTTTTCTATTCCTAAAAATGGTTTACATCTTCCTAAAGATGGCTTACAATGCCTGACCACAACCTGTTTGAGCTCTTACTATTATAGTATATTCTAAGGAAGTGCTTAATAAAAATACAGCACCCTATTGGACAGCGTGAGTATCTAAGCTAAATTAAGAAAACAAACACCTAACTAGATATTGCAGGTGAAGCAGCTGAAAGAGAATTAATTTCTTCAGTGAATAAAAGCCAGTACTGGGATAGTATTTATAGGATAAACATGGCAGCATTCAAACATGGGTTTATTGAAATGTTATTTTAATACAGTTTAAGATCAAATGATTCCAGATGGTTAATCTGGAATCCCTGCAGATAGGCCTGTCAGATATACGAAAAGTTTAATCAGACTTTGAACAAACCAATGGGCTTTGAACAGCCTGGAGTCCTGGGGAGAAAAAATCCTTAGGAACAATCATGAAGAGATTGATGAAGATATCTGAATAATAGGCAGCAGCCATTATGAGCATCAAGAGAATGCTTGAGTGCACTAAATTAGGCAAAAAGTAACAGCACATAAAAGCAAAGCAACTGTAGCCAAGAATAATGCATTTCTAAGACAGGAAGCTGTGCTTTTGATTTTCCCTACCTGGCTGAGACTTCAAATCTTGAAAAGAAAGACATACATATAAAGGATTAGCAAATACTTATTTTAATACTTTGAGCAACACTTACCTTTAGACAAAGATCATAGTAATCACTATCTCTAACATTTGCTTGCTGACAGAATATAGCAGATGTCTGTCCCTGTTTTGCTATGGGCAGAAGCTGTTCAAACTAGAGTAAGTCCAGAGCAGATACTTTGCTACTCCCTTCCTTTCACAGAAATGCAAAAATCATGCTTACTCTATAGGCATATTGCTAGTTAATCCTCATGTGAGGTACATAGCTACATACTGAAATATTAGTTTAATAGTTATTGAATCAGAATGGTTATAGAGACATAGAATGGTTTGGGTTGGAAGGGACCTTAAAAATCATCATCCCATGGGGAGGGACATCTTCCACTAGACTTAGTTGCTCAAAGCCCCATCCAACCTGGCCTTCAACAGTTCCAGGAATGGGGCATTCATAGGTCCCTTTGGGAAACCTGTTCCACTTCTCACCACTCACTGCGAGAAGAAGCATATGGAAGTACAACTACTCAGTTATTCCCTCCCCCCACTAAATGTGAACAAGAATAGGGAACACAGAACAAGAACAAGGACCAAGACCTAGCAGCTTATGCATTTCCGTCAGCAAACCACTTGGACCTCGTCTCAGCTGTTAAAAGCACACAGTGTGTTAAATGGTATCAAGTCAAATAACGATAACTCATGAACATAGTTTAGAGCTTTTGTGATGAAGGCCCCAAAGAGACATAAGGTCTGAAAGTCACATTAAAAAAGGTTAGATACTGGAGTTTAATTAAAGCATAGTAGATAGAAGAAGAGAAACATAATCCTGATCCCATGTCATATAGCCAACATCTCAAATCCCATGTTAACATAAACAGGGCAAAGAAAACCTCCAGGAGAAAATCAGGTCTCTAACCCACCCTCATCTGTTTTTCTTTACTTTAAAACACTTTTGATAGTACTTCACACTGAATTTTTCCAAAGTGAAGCAGACAAAAATTTAATGTCATGACTAATAAAGACACTTCAAGTAGTGTTTCTGAGTGGTTTTGAGATATAGAGTAAGAAGCTGTATATAGAGAATAAGAATCTGTTCTGACATCAAAGAAATTTGGTTTCTTTGCCCAGATCTGCTAAAGCATCTCACTGTGCCCTATCTGTTCCACCTACTCCATCAGCAAAAACAAGTGGAAGGGTTCACCTCTCTTTTAGGGTTGTGTCATCCCATCATCACCTGAGGCTCTGAAAGCATCTGTAGCTCTCAGTTGCTCCCTAGAACTGCAATTCTTCTGAGAACAGCAATTCATACTGCTCTGAAAAACCTTGTCTAAGAGCCACTCACACCCAAAGGCTCTTAAACAGCATTTCTGTGGCTTTCCAGAGGCTGATTTGAGGTGGCTCCACACCACCCACCTATCGCAGCTCCCCTGAGGAAAATCCTCTCAGTGCAGGGATCTGAGCCACTGTAACACTGTACTCCTCCACAGGCATGCAGGCGAATAAGGATGCACCCCATAGGTAATATTGGCCAAATTAACATATCAAAGTCCCTAATAACAGCATACAGATGCTAAAGCCCAACAGAAGCTCTCCTGCATACCAGTAATTACTTCTGCTGTGGGTATTTCTGGCTTCACAGGGTGATTATAACATGTTCTCTCATTATTAGACTTTACAACTCCCATGTCAGGTCCCAGCCTAATTGTCCTATAGGTAAAACTCATTCAGAGCAAAATGAGGGTTCCCATGTCATGACAATTACTGTCTCAATTAGTGACATTATTAATATGTTCTAGCAAAAGAACAACTGCACTTTACTGCATTAACAGGTGGCAATGTTCGATTCCTAATTAACATTATAGGACAGAAAATTATTAGACTACATCTAGAAAGGTCAAATTAAAGATAAGAAAAGAACAGAACTATACTGTAGTAATTGTAGCCAGGGAGCCCATTTCAAGTTGTGAACCCCTTTGCAAGGAAAGGAAAAGCAAAAAGCCAAAATCTTATCACACAGGGAAAAAATTCTGAAGGTATATGCTGTGCTCTTCTAAGAAATCAATACTGCATTTGTAGAACAAATTACTTCACAAATGCCAACGTGCAGATGCACTGTTGGCTGCTGCTGCATTTAGAAACTCAGTCATAATTCACAGTAACAGAAAAAGCCTCCCCAAGTTGCTTTTTCATTGACCATTTAGCCAGCCATACTGCAGGAATACTTCAGCCTTTCAGACCCAAAATCCTTCTATTATCTCCCTGGTTTCCACCCTCCTTACCCGAGGAAATATGATCTGAGGATGATTCACAAGGTAATAGAGAAGAATACAAAAATAACAGCTTTTACACAGCACTTGCAAACAGTGCTGAAACTTCAAAATACAATACTAGGCAAATCTAGGGTCTCTGAAAATTTCCAGGATTCCAATTAACCTTTTCTTTTGCCTTTTTTTTTTTTTTTTTGTAGTCCAGTCACTCTGTTTTTTAACACTTTTTCTGTCCATTATGTTTTCTTTTCCCTAAGGATTGTCTCATATAGTGTTTACAGAATTAGCAACTAGGTTTTCGGAATATCACTAAATAGTGTGTTTGTGTGGATAAATTAGTCTCAGTCTTTAAAGACTGGACCTATTTTCCTTTAATAAAGCCTGTTTTCATATTTTCAGTCCTCACAGTTTCACTGCAATGGAGCTAAACAATATGGTATTTCACAGGCAAACTTAGCCATGGAAATCCAGAACAAAGTCTTCAAGCTTTATGTCTAGGAATCCAGCAGGTCAAACAGTTTGAGAGGGTCTCAGGGCACTTTCCCAAATTATTTTGCACGTTTTTGCTTTGTTTAATTCTTTATTTGTTTGGTTGTTTTGTATTTCAAAGCTGATTTAGATTGGAAACCCATCTTTGCCCAGAGTTTTTGACAGATACTATTAAATACTTTAGACATACTGGACAAATCAGTAAATAATTATATATTTAATAAGATTTATAGATATTTTGTAAAATCTTATGTCTTTGCAATAGACATTGCCTGCTCTGCTGAAAAGCCTCTGTAATTGATACGGTGCCAAAGCTGCCTTTCAGATTTTGTGTGGCCTCATTGAAGTTGGCCACGAAAAGAGGACTAACAGCCAAGGAACAGGCACAAAAGGGAAAGAACACTTTGGGGATGGGAATAACACAAGACACTCTGTGAGGAGGCAGAATTAATATGAAAGTGAGCAGAATATGGTGTGCTGTACGGATTGCCACGCTCCTGGCAGCAGGCAGATGTACTGAGTGAAGAGCTTCTCTCCCTTTATCATTATTATGGTTATTATTGCTGTTGAAAGGAAATGGTCCCTGAAAATTTATTGGAGACTGATGTGCTATTTCATTAGGTGTTGTTAGTACTTAATATAAACTACACTTATCACTTAAACTCTCAGCATTTTTGATTTTTATACAGTATTGCAGAATGTATTTTGTATACGTGATAAATCTGTACAAAAAATATTCACTTCTTATTTAAACTTCAGTGGGACTTTTGAGATTCATTGCACTAGGGCCAGGCTGTCAGCCACACTCTTGACTTCTCTCAGATTCCTCCTTCTTGTTTTGCTAACAAAAGTGATTTCTAAAAATAATTTCCCATCTTCACAAGCAGCGAACTCACTTTTCTTGGTAACTGCTTCTGTTTCTTTTATCTGACAAGGGAACAAGAGGAATGATTTAAAAACTTCTGTTGTCCTCATATTTACAGAAAAAACCCAAAATATTTTGCTTTTCAGCACCCAGAGTATTTAGCAATGGAGGCTGAAATTACCCAGCCACTTCCATCACCAGCAAAGTGAACTCCACATCCTGAATCCTAGAATCCTCCTTGTTGTCTCCTGTTTGCCTGTGGCATGATCTGCTGCTCTTCTCTCACCTTTGTGCACACAGGCTGAAAAACTGATGGCAGAAACACTCAGTCAGAGAACTGCTGAACTTGGTAAAGACATTTAAGATCAAGGTAAAGGTAAGGTTAAAGACCTTTAAGGTCAAGTCCAACCACTCACCTAGCACTTTCAAGTCCACCACTAAATCATGTCCAAAGCACCACAGCCACATGCCTTTTAAATACCTCCAGGAATGGTGGGTGACTAAAGCACTTCCCTGGGCACCATGTTCCAATGCTTGACAACCCTTTTTGGTGAAGAAATTCTTCCTAATATCCAACCTTCTGAGATTTCTGAGCTTTTGAAACAGGCAAAAAACAATCTTTAATTAAACAACAAAGAAGAATATTTAAAGTACGTCAGTACAAGAATTTCCATCAAGAAAGACATGGAGTTGAAGCATGCTGGGTCAGAACTCTCCAAAGTTGGCTTTTCCACTCTGAAAGCAGATAGCTATTGCTGTGCCTGGAGGGACTGCTTCCTCTTGGAAAACTCTCCTGGTGTGTGAAGGTTGAGAGTCTCTGTCTGCACCACACAAGCAGTGATCAGCCATGCAGAGCACTCATCGTGGATTTTCATTCTTTATTTGTTTGTTAGTCATGACCCTATCACATTGTTTCTTTATGGGAAACATTAACTGAAGTGAAGCTTTGGATGGATTTTGACACTTGACTAATTTCTTTTTTTTTTGTCAAATCCATAGCATATTCACAAATCAAAAAAATAGCACTGTTTTCTCCCCCACTTCTTTTCATATCCATTATTACTCTGTTGACCGGTTAACCTGCAGGATACAGAAACCTAAATAGCTTTACTTTGAATTCATAACTTTCAGAAAGCACACAGAGCCTCTAGAAGTCCTTATGTAAAGGGTACATTATCTCTTTTAACATAACAGAGCTCTCCTTTGAAATAAATGACCCATGACCTCAAACAGTCATCAACCTTCATGCTTTCCTCCCTCTCTCTTTTTCTCTACTAAAATATGGATTAAAATCACATTTTTGTCTGATGCTCTTTCATCATGACTTTGAATGAGTGTGAATCTTCCCCTGGAAATAAATGATTGTGTTAATTTTCCAACAGTTATTCAGAAAATGAAAATGCCTTCATAAGTCATGTCTTTATAGATTTGATTGAGAGTCTATTTTCAGGTAGAAGGGAACAGTCACATTTATTTCAGAGTTCCCCAGATCAGGCTCTATTTTTCCTCTCTCTTCTTTAACTCTCTAAATATATGTTTACAACGTACTTATATCATGATACTTACAGTGACTATTTTTAATTCAGTAGATTTATGCTTAGACCTCTAGAATCATAATACTGTTTAGGTTGGGAAAGACTGCTAAAATCATTGAGTCCAACCATTAACCCAGTATGGCCAAGTTCACCACTAAGCCAAGTTCCTGAGTGCCACATCTACACGTCTAGATGCCTCCAGGGATGATGACTCAAGTACAACAAGCTAGCATCTCATGTAGTAGAATGGATATTGTACATCTCTGCAAGGGAGTATACTTGGCTCCTAGTTTTACCTACAGGATAAAAGCAGTTTGGTGTGGGTTGTTTTTTTGTGGGTTTTTTTTTGGTGGGGTTTTGTTTGTTTGTTTGTTTGGTCCATAAAGAAAAGCAGGAGACAGCTGCTTAGTTTTAGAGCTCTTGTCTCCACTAGCATCCTCATTTGTTCTTATGGGAAGATTCATTTTCTTCCTTCCAATCAGAACGAGTGGTCAAATGCAAAATGTGAATGGCACATAAGGAAGTAAATAAGGCACTGTGTGAGGGCAAATGTGGTTGGTTAGAACACAGGTCTAGGATATAAGGAAAATAATAGAGCTCTAAAAGTGCCATATGGTGACTAAAAGGCTCAATTTGTTTCAGAAGCGCTGCATTACACTACATAAAAGACCTTTTATATCAGCTTCTTTATATCTCATCTTTGCAAATCGAGCCTGCTTTATTCCTTCACTCATTTACATATTTTTCTGTTGTTAATAGCAAATGAAAGAAAGCTCCAAATTTCTCAAGATCCATAAAAAAATCAGATTTATTCTTTACAAGCTTGTAAATGTATGGATAGTCTTAGAACTAGTAAATATATCCATTACACTTTTGCCCAAGACAAATATAATAAAATAGGCTGTATGGAGGGTGATAGGAGTTATCTATAAAATCAGATTTCAGTAGCATATTCCAGATGAGATTTTTAATCAGCTAGACTGTGAAATAAGTTACTTGCATTTTTCACTTTCAATTGACATAATATCAGTTTCATGTATGCATACTAAAATATATGTTATCTATATTTCAGATTTACTGAAAATAAGGCAAATGTGGTTTTAGTAAAGGAAAGTAATATCTGCCTGAAACAAAGAAAACAAATTGAATTGGTTTGCTAGTCATATACACCCCTAATTTAACCAAAATAAGTTTTATATCTAAGTATTTGACATAGTTTAACTGAAGCCAGAAACTAAGTACTATGCAGTACTATGCAGGATGGGAACCTGACAAGCCCTTGACTTAGGGTAAACACTGCTTAGCAACAAACAATTAAACCAGCAATGAGTTATCAACACTATTCTCATACTGCATCCATCCAAACACAGCACTGTGCCAGCTACTACCAGAAGAAAATTGCTTCTAACCCAGACGAAACCATGACAGTAATTGAACTCTTTGGGTTTCCATTTCTGTAAAAATAATAAAAATATACATTTGATATATATAGGACTTGGTTTTAATCTTCCTTAGCATGAATGGAAGGTCGCTCAGTTAACAGCACTAGAAATACATAAATGTCTGTGTGAAGGGAGAATTAAGCCATATTCTCCTTTTGACACAGCTTTTTCTTTTCTGAGATGTAGTATTATGTGCAGTTCTCTCAGCAGCAAAGACACCATCTTTGCCAAGGGCATAAAATGTATTGCCTGGCACACCAAAAAAACCCTCATATTAATGCAGAACTGATGCTTTAGAGTAGGAATTGGTTTGTCATATACTCCTGAAAAACATAGTAAAGGATAATTGTTATTTTTATTAACTATCTCACTTACTGAGTTGCTTGCAGTGGTTTAGAAAGCCAGCAAACTGGACTGATCCCAAAAAATCACAGATAGATGTTACTTTGATATCCTGGTAGCCAGAGGCAATAATCAGTCCCTTCTGATAGACATACAGTATCTTCTAATCAGATGCTAGCCCTTCTTTATACAGCCAAGCAAAAATCTGGAAAGTATGCAGCAGAGAAATGAAAACCACCTGGGAAAATGTTTTGAGACAGAATTGTATCATAAGAACATTTAGAAATAAGTGTCAGAAGCTCAAGCACAATAGAAGGCAGAGTAGACCGTAGGGGTACAGAGTACTCTATTCTTGAACAACCAGTGTTCTTGGAAAAAGGGTGAGGAGTCACTGCGTAGACTTTTAGCAGTGAAAGCTGGCCAAAGAAAAATGAGAAAAGGAGATGTTAGAGAAGACCAACAGTGTGTCTCTTCCCTTCCCTTTAACCTCTCTCCTTCAGGTTCATTGCTTAAAAAAACAAAACCAAAGAAAACAGAAACCAACATCAAGAAAACCTCACTATGGTGCTCCAGAAGTACACCCAGTGAAGAATCAAAGAGAGAAGTGTTTTGGCCTGGGGGGTATGAGCTTCCCTGCACCATAAATAAATGAGTGCACAAACCATAGAGCTATATATTTTTCATGAAAGAAAAGATGGACACCAGCACGTAATGAGAGACTGACATTTTATGACATAAAACGTTCTTCTCATGGTTAACTAAAAAAAATGAGATGATGAGAGCATTATATGAGAAAAATAAAATACAGAGAATATATAAGGATTTTGTTTTAAAAATGACATTTTTAACACCTATATACACCTTGATTTAGAGTGTACTGTATCCTCAAATGCATGATTTCTGAAAAGACCAAATCTGGCCATTAGCAATAGTGCCTAAATATCATATAAAAAGATTAATTTCTGCCACATAATTTCCAAAAAAGTGAAACCCCTGCATAATAGCCATTCTTATTTTGTTAAATTCAGCCCAGTATTTTTAATCACTGATTTAAATGAAAAGCATTTGCCAAAGGTTTCATTAAGCCTTGATGCTTAATGAACTACACACACATATGGTTGCTGCCATGCGCTCTTGGCTTGTGTGAGTGAACTATGCTGCACAAAACTGTCATTCCTGACTTCTAATTCTTATTAGTAATTGAATGATTGATTGCTTTGAAATCAAACCATTAGCAGTGGTGCAAGCAGGAACACACTGCAATTCATCTGGGAGACCTCTGGACAGCAAAGGTCTGACCAGGTGTATGGGAGCATTAGAAGAGCTGTATTTCCAGTGAGCATTACTGAAGTGTCACAAGCCATCATCACCTCACCCTGTAATTTCCTGTGTTTACTTTGCAGATGTCTAACACATGTAACAGGGAGGCTTTAGTACCCTCCCATGCTGGAAAGCTGAGACAGAGTTTCCTGAATTCAGTAAGAGGCATAGCATGTTACATCCATTATTGGGGTTAGCAGAAAGTATGGGCTGCATTGAGTATTTTTAAATATTCATTCAAAATTTATCCATTCCCTTTTTTTTTTTTCTAATCAAACAACTTAGAGTGCATCCAACTTGATATACTAAAGGAGAGGGGCTGATCAGAAACAATTAGCACTCGCAATACTTGCTTCATCTGCTAGCAGTGGACTTCAACACCCTTCACTCCTTCACAATGCCATTTAAATCTTGTTTAAATAGCTTCAGTGTGAAATAAATTTCTTCAGCTGTGACTGTTGGACCATTTGCTATAGTCACAGCTCTCAATATGATAATATGGCTTTGCAATTTTCAGGCACCTGTTCCAGATGTTTTCCTTCAAGTTTACCTCATGAACATATTTCTTCTCAAGTTACTATTTAGCATGAAAAGAATAATATATCTAGACTGGAATAAAAGTAACACTCACAAACAACTAATTTTAGAGAATTTTTCTATCAGCTCCTGGCCCTCTTAATATATGCATTTATGTGACTCTCCATGTCTCTGCTTTTTGCTTTTGTTGTGCTAAAATACATTTATATTGATAGACCACATTTGAATTGAATAAGTAAACCCCTTGTTGAAAAGAAAATCAATCCTGTTTGGACTCTGAACAAAACACTTTTCAAGTAGGAAGAAAAAAAAATCCCCAATTAAACATGTGCATAAAACCACACAGACAAAAGTACAGACTGATCTTTCAAAATCACGTCCTTTAAATATGTATGTAATAAAAATGGGCCAGTTTTTTTTCATAGCCACCATCAAGTAATGAGAGAAAAGAAAGGGATTCAAAATGACCTGCTGAAAAGATGAAGTGATTTCCATTTTTCTGCATCCTTATTCTCTTTTTATGGTGATTTAACTCATTTTGCAGCTGTCCTATGCCTACTTCTGGAATCCAAATCTTAGGCTTTTAGCAAGAGTTAAGCCTGTCAATTTTTATCAGGGGCTTCTGAAGCTGCTAATAATTTACATCACTGGATGTAGACTGCCATTAACATTGAGCCTGGTTAAATGAAATATTCCTGAATCCTAACTGACCATCTCTAATGAGGCTATTGTAACTCTGTGTTCATTGCATCCAGTATGTTCTTGATATTCCTAAGGAACTCATTCATTGTGGACTTTCCATTTAAAAATTCACAAGAAAATGAAAGCATGTTAAGGATAAAAAAATAACAGCACTCATTATGAATCAGCTTCAGATCTACCAGCTGGTCTAATCTCTCTACATATACCAGTAAATTTAGTTGTCCAGAAACCATTTAAAACTTTTTTGGTTTAAACTTTTTTTTTTTTTTTTTTTTTAATCCATTGACCTTG
>VXBB01020334.1:152028-210002 GCA_013399915.1 Illadopsis cleaveri | reverse complement strand
TTTTTTTTTTTTTTTTTTTTTTTTTTTTTAATCCCATGAACATTTCTCTGGCAACTAGAACCACATAATTCAAGTCTATGAACATAATTAAGGATTATTTACATGAGTCAAGATTTCTAGGACTGAGTCTTCAGCTGCTCAGTCCCATCGGAAGCCTTCCATTGTTTCACAGTCAGATTGATAAGAATTATTTCAATAAAGCCTGAGTCTGAGCATGCCTAACATATCCCCAGAGATTATAAAAAAGCACATCTTCTTCTTCTTTGTTTCTTTCTCTGCAGTCCTGGATTACTTAACTCTTGAGGGAGCTCTGGGATGCACTTTCTGTCTAAACGTCTGAATGAAAGTTGCCACGGTGATGTATTGCTAAAGAGGAGATAAAACATTATTCTTCAGAGCCAAGAGAGCTCTTTACTCTGAAAATAGTCTTTAAACTCAAATGCAGTCCTGAACCAAGATATCTCAGGGCAAAGAAGTAGAAGATAAAAGCTGTTGTGACTCTTCCCACATACACCGTGGAGAACCAAAAACATTCAGCTTGTTACTCAACTAAAATTCAAGAAAATTACAGAGGGGCCATCAAGAGAAACAGCACAGACACTGCTGGCTACAATAAAATGAGCATTTCACTTCCTCTCCTTAGTGGGAACTCTAAACATCACAGGCTACTGCTTTGTACCACTTTTCAGCCCTATCCTCGTCAAAGAGACTTTGCATATCCTACTGCTGCAATCCTACTACTTTTCTCTATAGTTTGCTGATAAAATGGGTTATTCCACTGAGGCTAAAGGACAGAGATAGGACACATGTTCTTTTCTTTGTTCCATAATTGTTCCTTTTCTTCTCATAAGGTTTAACTATCTTACTTTCTCTAAAAATGTGTGTTAGCTCCATGCTCTCTGCTCCATCCTCTATAAATTCTTACATCTCAAACCATGTGATCATGACATCAGCTGCATCTTTGTGCTAAATTCAGAGTCTCAGTGTTACACACACTATTACGTCCTTGCTTCTCCATTTGGTGTTCTCATGGTCCCTCCTTGTCCCCACACCTTCTCCTTTTGTTTTTAATCCCCATCAGCTTCTACAGTCCCTGATATGCTATCCACAGTCACAGCTCTCAAACACATCTCTTCAGCCATGGTGTGACTCCCTGATCATGTCACTTTATGTCTCTCTCCTTTCTCTCTACCCCTCACTGTTTTCAGGAATGTTGACACTTCCAAAAGCAAAACTTCTGCATCTCTTCCACAGAAGGTACTTTCATATTCCTTTTTTTTCAACTACTGTATTATCTCAGCTACTTTGATATAAAATATTAAAATTGGGTTTGATTAGCTTCCCTTTCCTTCCTTTTATGTTCATATCAGTATTCTTGCACACAAACTAATCTTCTTACTTCTCCCCTTATAACTGTGCTAAATTCCTCTGTTCTCCTCCACTGTTATCTAAAACTGTGTTATGGCAGCTTTATTTTTTCTTTGTGTTTTATCAGAACAACAAATCATCCTCTTTTTTTTTGACCCCTTCTTTCAGAAATGAACTTGCAACTATTTATAGCAACAAAAGAGGAGGACAGTGTCTGGAAGGGCAAAGCGTGCTTCCTAAGACTGGAATGAGTAATCTGTCACAGGACGTACACAAGAGTGCATGCTCATTAAAAATGCATGTTAATTCCTTAAGCAATGCTCCTCATAGTCTCTCTAACACAGCCTAAGTCTTTGACTCTTAGCTGGCACTTCACAGAAAATAGATATTAACAAAGTCTTGCAGTAGCAGCAATGAATAGAAAACAGTAGATCCTTCAGCTCTCTGTGAAGTGAAAATCACTTTTAGTGGCAGAAAATTAGACCTTTATTCTTTCTGGTCCAGAGGGAACTTTCGAATGCCATATACTCATCTCCATTTACTGGCAGTATCTCTGCAGGCTTTATCCTTGGGAGACTGGTAGTATTATGCCATTTAAGATTAATTGAGCAAGGTTAGGAATTAAATTAATATGTTTTCATTAATATTTGAAAAACATATTACCACTGACTATAAGATTATTTGTAGCTCTCTGTGCACCACAATATTATTAATAGATATTGTCTAAATGAAAAACTTCTATTCAGAATGTGTCTGATATTGTGAATTAAAATACATACTGCAAGGTGAACACATGTATTAAATGTATTATTAAAATAAATGTATATGTGCATTAGCTAATTATTTAATGCACTCTTCCCAACTAGCAGCAGAATAAATCCATTTGTATGACACAATTTCATAAATTAGTCACACCATGAGTAAACTGACCTTGCTTCACCCCACTAAACAGCTCTAGAAGGTTAAAAAAGTATTTTTGCATGCTGAGAAATTCAATTACTCAACCTCCAAACCCTATACCCATTTATAAAAAGAAATTTATTGTTCTGAAGTGAAATCGTAATTTTAGTTTTACTCTGTTGGTCCAAAAACAGGCAGTAAATTGAGAGTAAGGCTCAGTGGACTCTACAGATTAGCAACCACCCAGTCCACTCAGCAGTAAATGTTTTTTCAGAGGAAAGAGCAGATTTGCTGGTGTTGTAGAAAAAGAGATACATAGTTTCCCAAATCATGCATATGATCATAAACTAGGAAAAGCTACGAGCAGAGAAAAGAGAATTACAAGGAACAGGGTGGCAATATGAGCAGGATTAGGATCTTGAGCTTCAAGTGACAAAAAAAAGCAGGCCAGCACATTCTGAAAATAGCAATCTAAACCACAACTTTTCCTGATGGAAATACTTGGAAAGTAATAATCCTAGGAGAGACTAAAGGGATATACAGGTTGTAAACCGGTTGTGAATCTGTGCTGGGAAACTAAGAAAGCCAGGATGATTTTGTGCTGGATACCCATAAACAGTGTAGGCAAGGACACCAAGAGCCACAAGTTCTACAGAGCACTGACAAAAACATGTCTAGAATCTTCCATCTCAGTATTAGAGATTGTCAACAGAGACAATATTTGAGGAAAATAAAGAAATATATGCATGTAAGAAATGGGAGTTTTCATACATGGAAAGATGAAATTCATGAAAAAAGCCCAACCAAGACTTGAGAAATGGGAATATAACACTTAATTCCTGAATTTATGTCTCTATGCCTATATTTATGACTAACTTAAAATATCTTAGTTTAGCATAACAACAAAAATTTCTCCTTGACACCTTTAAATAAAAGCTACTTAATAAGAAAAAGTCAAACTTAACACATATTTAAATTTGGCAGATAAACCCACTTTAGTTTAATTTTCATTTTGAGCTGCTGGTGATAATGCATCATTTAGATGCAGTGCTGACACATCAAAAAATATTTCAGGAGGAACAAAATTGAAGAAGGAAAACTTAGAATTTCCTTCAAATATATTATGAGAAAGTAGATAGGATTTCTTTAGGCTTTCTGCACTCCAGTATGTTCTGAGCAAGTGTTCATGTTTTGCACTTCTTACAGCTGTAGCGTGTTTTCCTTGCACCAGTGTGTTAATTTGGAGAGGATATCAGAATATTTTTTATGAATATATGCAAGTAAAAATTCTTTTAAAAGATGAAAGAATCTCAAAATATTTGTGATGGCAAGATGGAATGAGAATCAGATTTTGCCCCCCCATACATTAAACAATGGGAAATTTTATAACCATAATTTAAAAATGGATTTGCTTTGAAGCAGGCTTTTTACCCTGTATGGATGTTAAACAGAAGAACTGGGGTTTTTTTTGCATCTATCATTTAAACTGACTGGGTTTTTTTCAGCTTCTCCTGTAAGAGCAGTGACAGAAAGAGGACAGGAGGTCAGAGCCAACCCAGCCTCCACTCAGGGCAGGACACTGTGAAAAATTGCTCAGACTCACCATTTTCAGAGTGGAAATCAGTGAGGTCATGAAGAGAAATAAGGGCTGCCTAGTATTTTCTGACAGTCCCAGTTTCCTGTGATATCTCCTTCTCAAGGACAGAAAGACACTGGGTTCTCTGGTTTCCCCCAGCATTTTTCTTTCCTAAACTTGAGAGATTTGCTACAATTTATAGCCATGACCAGAACAAAATGTCAGATGGTTTTAACCCAATGTTAGGTAATAGAGCAGTGCCTTGGGTTCATTAAAGTAACTCAGGAGGCATTTTCAGGTAGTGTCCTGGGTCTTTATTTTTATTTCTTTTTCATATCAAAGAAAACATCAACTAGGCAAAATTGTTCCAGTTAGAAAAGCTGCCCAAGGAAAAAAAGTCTGTCTCATATTGAGCTTATACAAAATTTAATTTTAATGGCAAAAATTGTGTATGCACTGAAATGCAGGTAACATATATAAATATCTGTCTTGGATAAATATATGAAAACAAACTGTTTGATAGCTTGAAGAAATGTGTGGATTACTGATGAAAAGAGCAGGTATTTAATTTTCATTCTAGACTCCTTCTGGAGATTTTGGTTGACTTTTGAGGCAAGTTAATTAGCTGATCAGAGATACACCCCTCAAAAGGCCAAAAGCAAGGGTCACTTCTAAGGTTTTTCTAAATCAAACTCTCGTACATTTTCAAGGCCATCACATTTTGAATTTGATACCTTCTTTTTTTGATTGTTGTGGCTCCAACAAAGGTATTCAACTTGGAAAAAGAAGTCTTGAGAGACAAACTTGAATGATCTCACAGAAAAGATGTTTTCTGGAAATAGGAGCAGTGCTTTTGAGGATGCAGAGATGCTCAACACTTAGAGGTATCTTCATCCCTGTGATTGAGGGGTATTTTAGTCAGTCTCTTCACAAAAATTCCTGCAGGAAATTCCCTTGTCAGTTTGGTTTGGGCAGTAACCTCTTAAATTTCTCCGCAAGGCATTGCCTGGACTGACCTATACACTCATTGAGTTTCTCTTAAAGATTTGTGCAACGAGAAACTTTTGGTGCTTGCCTGTTTTCTGTCTTTACAACTTCATGCTTACAGTCCTTTATCTTCTGAAGGGAGCTGCATCGATCAGGGAATGGTGGCTGCCCTTGGGAAAGGATGGCTAGAGAGGAAAGAGCACAGTAACACATGTGACAGCAAGTCAAAGGATGGGGAGGGCTGGTGGGAGGAGATGCCAAGCAGACAGGTCAAGTCTTGTGTCAGCCCTGGGATAGTGGAGAAGGTGCACAGCTGAACCAGGATGCGATTCAATCCCATTTGGAATGCACTGTCAGACATCTCTTAAGGTTAAAGTCAGAGGCCGAGCCTCAGAATTTTTTTTTTAGGTGAAATTAATGGCTGTTTTTATCAAACTGACCCAAGCCAAGAACATTTTTGTTTTATACACGTGTATCACAAGTTTCTGAAATTTGCAAATTTAGCGGTAGATGCTGCTGGCTTGTCCTGCTATACAGTGAATCTTGATTCAATACGGAAAACATAGGTCTTTCTAAATACATCTGGTGATTATTCGAACAGAGGTATGCACATAAAAGTCTGCTAACTTATCTTAAATAGGAAATTGCATTTTCAGCATATATTTTTTCCCCTGAAAGCACTTTACCAAACTGACCTTTGAAAAGTTCTCATCCAAAATTACACTAAAGAAACCTGATAACCTTTAAACTATTCATCATTTAAATAGCATATTAATCAATTAAGATGCATAAAGATTATTTTGAAAATAAGGTTGCCTAAAAAATATTATAAATGTAAGGCTTTTTCTCCATTCTATTCCACTCGACAAGCAAGTCACAGGTCATAATAATTCTAAAACTTCAGTATTTTAGCCAGAAAAAGAAGGACAAGTTGGCCAACAAAGACACATTACACCCTGGAGAAAAACAAATATTTAAAATGTAATTACTTACTGTTGTAGCAAAGTAGAGTTTGAAATGATTTTAAGAAAATTATCTTCCCACTTATAAATATCTTTCCACAAGTGTAGAATTTTGAAGTAATTGTACAAATGTATTCATTTGTGAACATATCGATGCCATATATAATATTTATGTACTTATATTTTATTATTGTAATAATATTTTTATGCATTGCTCTTCTGAGGGCTCATATCTGTATAACTCAACCACAAAACCAAAACAACAGACAGAAGGGAATATTAGAACTTTTGAGAACATATGTTCTTATTTAAAGAAATCATTTAGGTTAATATGAATTTTTTCTTTGAAGACTTTGGAAGCAGAATGCAGTTGGTCCATGAAGCCAACTGGATTAACCATTGAAAGAAATCCTGAGAAAGGGTGGCACTTTATAATACCTGCAAAAATATTCCTGCAGAAGTTTGCTTTCCTGAGGAGGACAATATTTATTAATGTAACATTGCAACAAAATTAGTGTCTTATGAAGCCACTTATTTATGTTACTTCTTCTTTTCTGGAGACATATATCAGCTTGCAATATATGCAGGTTGTATAATCCTGTGAGTAATTTGAACATAACAAGATAAGACACAGGTCAGCAAAGTGCAATGTCCCTCTCACTTTTTTCTGCTTGTAAAAGCATTTTATGAAAACGTAGTAAGGCAGAAAAGACCATAAATGTAAAAAAAGTGCCTGCATGCATGTGAATCACACTTCCAGATAGCACCAATATAATGAGACAAGTTCAAACTGGGATCACTTCCCAGCCTCATTTCCACCTGCAGGTCCTCCTCAGACACTGGTCCACAGGTTCATTTGAAGCATGTAGGTGCTCAATTAGATGATTTTATGATGCCCATTAAATTATACAAGGTGTTCTATGCCCAATCCTGTGAAGCACTCATTAGCATGGTGTTATAATGGTGAGCAAGCTTGATTGCAAAAGCAGAGGTTGGGAAGCTCGTTCACGTTTTCTGAATCAAGCTGATTTTAATTGCCTGCTACCATGCACACTTAGTGCCGCTGCAATGCCTCATCCTAACACAGAGAATTAAAGGCCCTGCCAGCTGTGCCCATGCTTTCATCTCCCTTTCAGTAAAAGCTTAATCAATGGGACACAGGACTGAAGGCAACCACGGGAAGGCGAGTGCTCCTTGGCTCTAAGAGCCCCCTTAGGAAGACGACCAGTCCTCCAGGCAGTGAGATGAGCACAGCTTTGTGCTGCAGCCCTGACAATATGCTTGGCTCTCATATCAGAAACAGCCAGCTTGACTTGATTTCCTTAACTTGCTCACAGCTGTCTCTGTTGCTGCTGTGCAAGGCTGCTGGAGCCTGCTGCAAGTTTTCAGCAGCCTGGAAGCTGCTCAGAGCTTTTTATTTCATTCGGTATTTTTCTCAAGCACTTGTCTTCAAAGGGAACCTCAATTATTTCAAATCAGACCGACAGCTTGCATAGTACACATCTGTGAGTCCTATGCCTCTGACTCACATCCTTGCCATTGTTCACTATTAACCCTACTGTTACTTGGCTTTTCTTTTATTGTCTACCTTCCTTGCAACTACCTGTAACTCAGCAGTGAGCCAGGGAGGACATTGATCTGTGACTAACACTGTGAGCATGTTGACATACTGTGTGACAAGTTATGTCAATACCAGAGAGAGGCTGTAGGACTAAGGCACTTATTAACACAATACTGGCTGCACAAGACAGAAAGGGAAAGGGATGAGCCTGGCAGTGCCTCACCAGGGAAAAAAAGCCCTTAAGAGATGCCCATGGGAGAGATCTTGTTGTCTCTGTGCCCATCTGGTGATTTATTTGCTGTACAGCTCCTTCAGGGATATTACTGGGCTCCCTCTGCACTCAGGTGCTGCTCAGTGCGGTCTCACGGAGTGAGGGTGTGAGGTAGGAGACAAACCATGATCTGCTTGAAGAGAGAATATTCCTGCTCCTACTCCACAGGGTAATTTCAGGCTACATTAGACAGTGCATAACACATTTCACACAAATATTTACTACGAAATGACTAAAGTGATAGTATTTACATAACTCTGACTGGCTCACAACTGTATTCCCCCACTGACCTCCTTAAGAGAGAATCTATACCTTCTGCTTCATTTCTTCTGTTTCATTTACAGCAAAAGTAATTGAAAAATCATTTTGCCTCTCACTGCTATGTGTAATATGGGGAAATGGCATTTCCTAGGATTGCTACACAATGCTCCTTTAAGGAGCCTCTAAATGGAGAAAGTGACTTTTAGCAATTACCTCAGTAGCAAAATAATATACACTAGATAACAACACTTGTTATCAAATCAGCTACTAGACATGAAGGACTCATGTATCTGGAACCTTGTTTGTTCTTACCAGCTACAACCTTTGGTCTGATATCTGTTTCCTGTGTTTTGTACAACCTTTGTAGGTGCCTGGGCTAAAGTCCCACAGGTGGCAGCAGAAATGTCACCAAAGATTAGACAGAAGAGGGGCAGACTCAGGGACACTCTGCAGTTGCACCATAAGAGCAGAAGCAACTCATGAAGAAGGAAGGTCACTTTATCCATGATATAAATGAGGCTGAACTGAACTCAGCACATAATGAGTGAAATTTTTAAATGATGCATTTTGAGAATTCAATGCAAGTATGACACCAGTGGTTGAAGACTACCTTAGCTACCGTGTTTTCTGCTGGGCACCACACCTCAGGAAATATTGTAGAGGACCCAGAGTACAATGGCAATGATCACTGAGCTGGCAATAGTGACTGAAAGTCACAACTGGAAGAATGAGTACAGGTAACCTGGAGAAGAAAATACTATTGTACATATGACAGTAGTTTTAAATATGTGGAAAAAAAATAGAGAGAAATCTAAAAAAATTTCCCATGTCCATTGAATAAAAAAAGTGGGAGGAAAATGTTCTTCAATTTTAGTAAAGAACATCTAGGTTGGAAAACTTTCTATCTATAGGAATTTTAAACTAGGAAGACTGGAAATGCTGGCACAGCCAGACTTTGCAGAACAGATTGCATTGACAACTATAAAAGATGGCAAATATTACTTGATTTTGCCTCAGTGAGAAAGCAAGACTCAGTGATCTCTTTGAAACACCACAGAACATTTTGCACTTATTGAGTAATGTCTTATTAAACAACTATTTTTATGCTAAATAAACAAATATTAAATTACCAAAAGAAGCATTGCTAGCAGCAGTAATTTTTTCCCAGCAAACATATGTAGTGCTGAACCATACTTATAAACACTGCAGACTAGAAAAGGATAAACTGAGAGCAGAATTTTGTTTCCATGGCCATATGTCAAGGTCAGTTGTTCATTTACCTGTTTTCCCCAGCAGCTATGTCTGCTGTAAATTAACCCCATAGACTACTTTCTCATAGGAAAAAGATACAAAGAAGATAATATGTCAATGTCCATTCATTGCTTTCTCTCAGATATTCCATAAATACATATTCCAAAGGCTTTCTAGAGTTCTGGGAGATTGAGCAGTGTTTTCACACATATGTCTTTTCGTGAAATGCAGGAAGTGTGTTAGGAAGCTAAAAGCAAAACGTGTATATGGTGTATGATAACAGAGGAAAGAACTAAAGAACTCTTCCTAGGCTGTAGGTGCTAATTACTGCCTGTATGTCTCCATCACCTACTGATGGGTTGGTTGATTGCAGTGATGAAAAGGTTCTACGCAAAGCAAGTAATTCCTTGTGCGTTCCTCCCAGTTGTTCTTTCTTTGGAAGAGTCTTTCAAACAAGGCACCAAAGAACTCTTTTCAGAAAGGCAACAAGAAAACAGGGCAAAGGTGGTTGTTGTTCTAAACTTCAGAGTTAATATAGAAGAGGAAGGTGCAAAAGAATGGCAGCAGGATGAGGAGAGCTGCATGGCAAGGCCTGGCAGAGCGGGCTCCGTGCAGAGACAGTACAGGACACCATGGTGCCCATTCTCATTCCTGCAAATCAACACATGGGGCACTTCAGACTACAAAAAAAAATTGCAAATAAAAGTTTGACAACTCATCTTTTAATTCTTCATATCTGGTCAAAGTAGAGTCCTTACATGCAACCACAAGACAACTCTTTTCTTCGCTAGTTTTTCTTTTCTGCCTGTTGCCATAAATGTTCTTTTTTTCTTTGAATGTGAACCTGGGCAGCCCATGAAGTCCCCTAACCCTGGGCATGGAGTAAAAGAAGGACCAAACAAAAAAATCCTGTGTAGTGGTTGAGAAGACAAGTGCTGCACCATGGCTGTGTTGTCTGCTTAGGGAAGTACTAGGTATTTGGATATTTTTCCATACCTGTCCCATTTTGAGCAGTAGGTGGTAGCAGGGTGGGAGAAAAGAGTCTGGGAGCTCAGGAGGACAGGAAGACAATAAGAATGGTGCTGATGTCACAGTACATCACAGTGCAACCATCTCTTCTAGCCCTTCATACAACCATGTCAATATGACACTGTGCTGATCAAATTTAGTCTCCTCTTATCTTTGACCCTCCAACACAGACAGGCTGGTGAGCCAGCTGTTGTGGGGGCATGGTCCCTGCACCTCACTTCTGGACTGGGACCCACCAAGGCCTGCTAACAAAAAAGGCAAACCTGAAGTTTTCAAAGCAAGTGTGACAACGTTCATGGAGATGACATACTGTACCCAGATACAGAAATTATTTATGAAAGGAAAACATGTCAATAAAAATAAATCCTAGCTCATCAACAGGAAATCTGAAGTTCTGACACATCTTTATTCCCACAAAAAAATTTCCTCTTGATTCCCTAAGATAATGAAGTGTTTTGGCATTTGATCTTAATAGTTCTCTTCTCTATCACAGTCTTTTTCATATAACTAGAGAACTGGGCTTAAAGCATAGGGCTGAATAATCCATTTCCAGCTAATAATTATAACTTGTACAGTCAAAAAGTTGTGTCTAAAATTTATTTATGTGGAAGATCTTCTGGACAACTTTCTGTAATAAAAGCACAAAGATCACAGTCTATTCACATAAGATTTGTAAATGAATGTAAGAAAAAACTATTTGCAATTACTGCTAGTAGTTGGGCTTTCTAAATATTCTCTTCAATTTAAAAGACCCAGGCTGTGAGTGCACAATCATAGATATTAATGGTGGAAAAGAACCAGAAAATTCTCTTTAGCAGAATACTGTTGTTCTCTCTTTTTGTCATGTACTTCCTCACAAAAAGTCATGAGGAATTTCTACAGTGTCTGTGCATTCCTTTGATGCTTTGTACTTGTCCAGTTTCAAAATCTTCAGCATTGCTTTGAGCATGTCTGCTCAGCTGAAACTATTTTAATGACAGTAGGTTTTTCACTGCTTACTGAGATTGATGCTTTCTTTGAAGGCTCCTTGCTCATTTAAATCTTTGCCTGGTAGCTAAAAAGCAGTAGTATGTGCCTGTGTGACAGGCATCACTGTTCTGTCTGCTTCATACCACGTGTCTCACTGTAAATCACAACCCACAGACAAGACACTACTAAAACCTGAGTGAATGAATGTTCAGAGAAAATCAAAATGCCAATTAGGAAATGACAAATGCAATGTGTTCTTATTTATTCAGGATTATAACTTCTAAAATAAATTCATTTTGGTATCTAAACCTTGTGGGGGTTTTGTCACTAAATTATCCAGAAGAAGATCTGGTAAGTCTCTGATTGCTACTGACCATGTCTTGTGCCTGCATGACAGTAGCCCATCATCAGGCAAACACAGTGCTGTAAGCAATGACACACTCTCTCTTAAAAAGACTACTTAAATTCAGAAATATATCACTGGAGAAAGCCTAAACATGGTGTCCATGCAATTGCTCACCACAGAAATGAAAATAGCAAGGAGTGGGAAAAAGTGCCTTACAGTATCGTGTAGTGCCCATTGCAGCATGGAGCACCCTTCTTCCAGGGCTGTCTTATTTCACTCACTGGCAGATCAGGGTGTTTCATTTTGCTAAGCACCAGCATTGTGCTTACCTGGACAAGTACAAACAGAATCGCTCAGCCAACATGTTTACATCAAAGAGCTCAGTCTGGGAGGTGATAATCACCTTCTGAAGATCTTAAGTATTTTTTACAGAATCAGAAAGATGAGATAAAAGTTACCAAAGACACTACAAAGGAAAAAAAAGAATGATAGTCTAATTTGCCCTAGATTGTACAGTACATGTCACCAGAGCAGCAACCAGCAATTCTTCTCAGTCTTTGCATCCTTTTTTTTCTTGAGAAAGAGTAAACAGCAATTACACCTAAATAAGAACAGGTATGAGACAGCCTAGTGTCAATTACTGTCCACATAAACGCATTGAAGAAAAGTGAAGAGAATTGGGGTATTTCAAAATTGGTACTTAATTAGCAATGCTCTTTCACTTGAGTTCAGACACAGTAACTGGATCTAACACTTAACCTAGAAATGTCAGGCTAGATTACATGTGCACGACAGTTCAGGTGCTGATACGGAAAGGTGCTTAACACTAAATCTGAAGGATGGATCAAAATGGGTACAAGAAATAGAGCATCTGTACTTTTGTATACTTTGTGAATCTGCTGCTTAGAGTCAGCTTATCTGTTTTCTCTAAAGAGCACATCTGATGTTGGAAGCATCTTCATACATTTTACACTTTTCTGCCTTCTCTGTGAGTCCTTGTTTACCTTTCCTCCTCACTGTCATTAGCAAAAGCATGAGGCAATGCCTTTTGATCACTCCTGGAGGGGCTGCTCTAAGTGAACCATTTGCTGGGCCTTTGCAACTCACCTCTGGTATCAGTGCAAGACAACCCTGAGGGATGAAGGCTGCTCTGAATTAACACAGAATTATAGAATCTCTAAAGTTGGAAAAGGCCTCTAAGATCACCAAGTTCAATCATTGTCTTGGCACTGCCAGGCCCACAACTGAACCATCTCCTGAAGAACCACATCTGCATGTTTTTTTCAAATACTTTTCTAGTCACCCCGTTCATTCAGCTTGATCTACTACTAATATCTACTCCAGTCTAATAATAATAACAATCAAAGGATACTCAGAGAATGAATACAACTTGTTTAAGAGCACTTACTGAAACAGGATTCCACCAGATTTCTCCGTAGTCAAGGAGCAAAAATACTGAGGATTTCCCCTCACCTCTTTCTCCCTGCAGACTTCAACCCCCTGCTCTACAACAAAGATCTCCTTGTTTTTTCTAACTGGTAGGGTGGAACACTTTATCTCAGTCTTATTCTCAGAAAAGTTCTGATAGCTGAGCTAATTAAGCTTCAGGCATCATCATACGAGGGAAAATTTTTGGCAGAATGTCTAAAATTTGGTAGAATTACATGAGAGGGGATGATATTTTGCCAAGCTAGACAGCCTTAATGACAGTGATGACCAGGGATGTGCCTACACTAGCCAGCAGTGCAGACCAACAGGCACAGGACTACATAGTCAAACAGTTGGACCTGAGACTCTCATACCCTAGCTCCACACATACCAGGTTTGGTTTGCCTTTAACTTATAGACTCGCTCTGGTCTGATCCATCAGCTGAATGCTTGTTTCAAGCTCTCATGCCTCCTGTGTCCTTCAGGAGTTCCTCTTCCAGTTCAGATTCATGCAGAAGGAATCCGGATCATGTACGTGAAGATTTCTCCCTGATGTAAACTCCAGCACAACAATCTGGCATGGTCGAGAGGTGTCTTGTAAAAGCCAACTCTCACCAGAAATGAAACACAAACATAAACGCATGGTATCAGTACTAAGGGCATTATTGTAGCAACTGTATTGAGGTTACACACCAAATGCTTTCCTGTTCCCATGGGTTCAGCATAAACTGGTGCTAATGATTCTTGCCTATGTCCACTCTTCAGAGTGACATGATTGATGAGTAGAAGAGAGAAATGTCAAAACAGGAATATTAGTGAGTTAGCCCTCAGTTCAAAATAACTGACAAATTAAAAAAAAAAAGTCCTGAAGTTGACAAGTAAGAGAAAAGTGGGAAGGGAGCAAATGTCTTGCTCTACAAAGAGAGTAAATTACAGTCTATTTGATGAATAAAGGTGTAGTAAGGTCAGTGAGGGAAGCATCGGAACTACTCTCAGATGAAAGATATTACTAATAAAGTTGACTTGAGCATAGTCCATGTGATAATACCAGAAACAAAATGAAAGATCCACTTCAGGAACAGGACAGCCTTGCAGACCATAAGGCTCACAAAATTGCCAGCAGGCATTCTTAAAGCCATTGTACCTATAAAAATCCAACCAATAAAGTCTAACTTGATTCTATTTTTTTTAAAAAAATATTTATTTGTCTCCTTTGCTTTTCACTAGGATTATTGTTCAGTGTGAACTACTCATTTAAAAACCACTAATCCACAGAGCTCAGCTGATGCTGCCTCAGGTCGAAATGCAAAGCAGCTCCTACCTTACATCGTCTCCAACATATGCTGCATGTATTGGCTTTGAGAATTAGGTGGTCATAGCCTAGTTCTTCCTGAATTACACCCCAAAATACTATCTGTGTGTAACTGTCCAGAGAATAGGTATATGCGATGCAGAGCCATGCTATTAGAAGTATTAAATAGCAAGCAAAACATTAGGGTTCACTTTGAACTAACACGATGCACATTATAAAATCTCCACATGCTGGAAGAAAGAGTAAATCCTCAGTGGTTTACTCATAAATATTTAAAGGATTATTCAGTCCATTGTGCAGTGAATAACCGAATGCATTCTGATGTAAACCAGCCCAGCTCCTGTGTTTACATTGTCTATCAGATGGAACACAATTACAAAACACATTTTTCTCTTTCAAATTTCTACTTGAACTCCTTGAAGCACCTAGATTTTGAACTTGGCAATGTAAGACTGCAAATGCCCAGGGACCTGGCACCATACAGATTAGAAGTGCATGTATTCTTCAAGGACAACACCATATATTGTATAGTTTATATTCATATAAATGTGTTCTGTAAGGGCAAATCAGTATATTATAAATGTACATCCTATATTTTTGCTCCTGGTAGGGAATTCTATCATCAAGTAGAGCAAATCTACAAAAACAACTTGAATCTACAGTATCAAAAAGGGAATACTGCATTTGCTTTTTATTACTCTATTTTATGTTCAGAATGAATATGGCTCAGGTGTAGGCTTTGAGTTTCAATTTAACATACCCATAACTGGGGCAATTGGCACGGTCTGCTATTTCTGACAGATGTAAACAGTCAAGCTCAGCCCTAAATGTGTCTTGTCTTTTTGTATTTTTTTTCTGCTTGTTCCCCAGTATTCAGTTTATTTGCTGTTGAAAGTTCTCTTTTATCAGAAAATCATAAACTGAGCCAGGGACTGAAATGCTGATTTCAGCCACAAATTAGAAACTGAAAAATAAGAGATGAAAGCAGTGGGAAAGGGATTCTGTACTGTGCAGATGTACTTTCATTTTCAAGAGCCTCTGTTTCCTCAAATGAAAGGCAATCTGACAAAAAAAGAAAAAAAAAGGGGGTTAATTCACCATGGAAATGTGAAAAACTTTTCAAGGCAAAGTCTTTGCATATGCTAAAGGCACAGATGATGTTCCATGTAAAGCATTACTTTTATCTTTATTGTTTTGAAAATGTTGGATCATAAGAATGGACACACTCCAACTGCCACTTCAAAGCTCTACAGATAATCCCACATCCCACTTGCTTTGTTTGCATATTTAATTCTGCTCAAGTAAAAGGCAAATCAAAGCTCATACTTTCTTCGCTGAAAATTTCTGTACAACCTTCCTCAGTAGTCCAACTCATCTGAACCAGGATAAGTTACAAAGATTCCAACGCATTTGAGGATATTTCAATTTACTGTGTCTCTTCCCCTTACTTTTCGCAATAAAGTGCTTCAATTTCTCACCAGATGGAAGCCATCAATCTCCACCATGTTCAAAAATTCTTCCTCTGTAGAGCAGAGGGCTCCTAATCTGTGGAGCAGGTGTTGGTGTTGAAGCAGGAGCAGCCAGAGGAATGTAATTGTTTCTGATGCATGAGGCAGTCATTGTCAATCAGTCTGCAATGCAGGTGTCAACAAAATCAAGGTCAGAATCCCAAGCTGCAGGACATTTTTGCCTGTTCTGATCCCTGAGACTGAAAAATGGGGAAGAGAGCAGGCAGTCTGTCCACAGGTTTTGTATCACCTGTCTGCAGGCTTTGTGGGACCATGTGGTACCTGAGGAGACTTGCTCAAAGGGGTAAAGAAGTAGCTGCAATTGTAAAATGCCTTCATTCAATGAAAAAAATGTTTCCAGATGACAGGGAGCAGAGAAGTCCAGTGTCTTCATCTGGCAGTTTTCTTCATTTCCTCCTTGAAGTCTTTGAATTTCTGTTCAGGCTCTAAAAGAGACTCCAAAAGGTAGAACTCTACTGCTGAAAGTCTTTCAACCCCAAGAAAGAGGTCAAGAATATTAATATGAAAGCAAAAGAGCAGGTTTGGAAGGGTTTAAAGATCAAGAACTTTTCAATGTCATTTCTATTCAAAGCATTTCAAACAGCAAAATATATTCATTTTTCTGGATTACATTATTTCCTCATATAACTTGATATGCAGTTAAATATATAATTAGAAATTAATATGATGATACTTCTTTGGCCTTTCATGAAATCTGGCACCCTACACAACTAATGTGTGGATTCATTCCTTCTTACCAGAGGGAATATGCTTTTCATTCCCTCTGTAAAATCCTACAAAGAATTGAATGTCTAGGAACACACTGTCTATTGCAACAAGTGCTGTAGGTTCAATAAAATTGCTAGGAAATATGTGAGAATCCTGGAAACTGCAAAGTCTACACAATCTTCTCCTTATTTATTGTTTCCTACATAAATTCTTTATCAATGAGCACCTAGGGACTTTTTTTTCACTCGCATCAGCTTTACAACTGTGTATTTCCATTTATCACATTGCAATTATTTCCGGTGAAAAAGGTGGTGTGTTTTAGAGGTGTTAGTTTACACTATTTTAATAAAAATGCATTACTCCCCTATGAAGAAGAAAAATCCCGCATCAGCTATTTTCAAGCAGCACCTCTAGACTGAAACTAACAGACCAAAGGAGAAAACAACAGTAACTATAAAATATTCTTAGCCCAGAGGTATGAGAATCTGCCAATTTCACATCATGAAGAAAACAGGCACCTAAGAGATTACAACCTTATTTATCCTTTTTGCCTACAGACCTCCTATGGAGTCCCATATCCATTGTCTGAGGACAAAACCCACAAACCATTAAGGTAAAAAGAATTTCTGAAAGGTTTAAAACCAAAAGCAAACACCTGACTCTGTCAGGCACTCTATTACAAGAGTAAATTGGACATCCCTCCATGTCTGATAAAGGAGCTGAAGACTTTGTATGAAATTGCCAGCATGGTACCAGTCAGTCGTGTTCCTGTGAAATTGAGTACATTTCCTCAGAAATTCCTGGTGGTGAAGTATGAATTCTCATTAATGTGCAATCTCACAACTGGCCAATGCAGCCCGTTTATAACAGACAATGAAAACCAGATAGGCAGTGTGGAAACCCGGGGAAGAGGACCAACACAGTCCCAAACCCTAAACAGCTTTTGTGACTACATCAGGCACAAACACCATAGAAACATCCCATTTGTGACATTGAATCACAGAAAACCCAAGTAAAGAAACTCCACAGCACTCTTGCTTCCATGGACAACATGGCAGGAGACAATAAAACAGGCCAGGGCACAATCCCAGCCACCCCAGGGTAAGTGGTGTGTCTGCCATGGCTCACACCTCGGCACAGACAGTTTTCCTAGACTCTCCCCCAGCACAGACAAACAGGGTGGGCTCATGTTCCCGGTTCCTGGGCATAATCCCTGACCTGTGCTGTGTCCACTGTTGGTGGCCAACACAGTCTTTTCAGATTCCAGTAAAGCTTTTGATATTGTCTATCACAATATCCTTCTAGACAAAACGTCCAGCACACAGCTGGACTCTATGACCCTATGAAAAACATGATAGTAATATGCACACACAATGGGGAAAACAGAGGATGATGCTCAAACTCATTTTCTGGCCCTCTTGAGTTCATTGGTCCAGACAGGACTACTAAAATTCTGCAGTGCACACCAAGTGTGTTGTAAGCATGAGGACAACCTGCTAATACATATGACTGATACAGAAAGCAGAGCTTTGGAGGGGAATGGCAAACTGTTCTTTTTAGGACTATGACAATCCATTTTAGCTGCCAGTGGAAAGATTAAAAATATTCTGAAGTCTTTTGTGCCTTTTTCCTTGGTGTCTAATGACTTCAAATATATAGCAATTAAGTAAGATTGCTAGGGAGAGTTATAGTATGACTATTATTAATTATATATCATATGATAATATTAATAAAATTACACATTGTACTATATCAATATAATTTTATATTAATATTCTATCTTGCATTATAAAAAATTCCATGGTTAAAAAAAGCAGACAAACTCTCTGGTACAACAAGCCCTGATTAAAGTACCATCTTTTACATCACTATGTAGGATTGAAAGAAAATAAAAAAGCTAAAAAATCTGAAAAAGCTAAATAAAAAAGCTAAAGCAAAAAAAAAAAATAAATTTTAAAATAGGAATATTTCTGAAGATAATCACTACATTTTTAAGATTGTATCTATTAAGCTTTCTGCTTGGAAGGACCTGTCCCAGATTGTCTATTGATGAATTGCACTACTTGTTGAAGCTTGGTAGCACGAGGCTGATATGATCCACATTACCAGTAAACAACAAGACGGCACAGATAACTAGACTCTGATTTTTGAACACTGAAGTGTGTTTAAATGAGGCTGCAGTTTAAGCCTGCAAATGAGCATGCTCAAAAAATAACAAATGGAGCACAGATAATTTTCTTTTCTTTTATAGTTCGGTTTTGGTCACTGCTAACATGGGCAGTAAACTCACGGCACTCCACAATACAGGGGAAGCTTCAAATGCGTGCTGAACTTGGCAGTTGCCCCTGCCCATGGCAGGAAAGTGGGAACTAGGTGCTCTTTAAAGTCCCTTACAACCCAAACCATTCTATGGCTGCAAGAACCTAAGAACCAACAACCTTGTGTAGGGACCATGACCCATACATAGTCCTAGATGCTGTCCTGCATTTTGGGTTGGAAAGTGAATTTTGAAGTGTGTTTATTGGGGAAGCTGAAGTAAATTACCAAAGTAAATGTATATGCTTTCTTTTTCTTAAGAAGTAATCCTCTTCTCTATTTGAAAATGTAAGGAATGGCAATAAAGCTGCTTTCTAAAGTAAGTTAGGTGGTCTGGGGTAGATGTTATTGTTAATTAGGCCTAAGACCCTTTTCAGGCCAAACAAGATAAGCACATGCAAAAGAAGAAAGACATCAACAGCCGAGCCAAAAAAAATTGCAACTAAGCCTTCTAGACTGGCCTCTGATGTGTGAGGTTAGTGGGAAATTCCCAGCATGACATGGATTTTTGTAACCCACTCTCACTCTAGGTCATTTTTACGCATAACAAAACACGTAGAAAGTTGATTTCAGTTGTCTAAAGCAACTACAGAGTCATGGCAGGGAAGGGAAAAGATGTCTCTCTTCATAGTTAAGTCAGATCTCATTGCACAACTGGTAGAGAAAATAAGAAAATAGAGAAGTAAAGGAAGTGCAAAGCTTGCAGTCCAGTTGTGCTCTAGACTCAGCTCCTCTGTGGGCTGGTTTGGGGAGAGCATCTTTATATGAGGTTACTGGTAGAATCATGGTCCCAGGAAGAGGAAAGGGAGAAGTAATAATGAAACACTTTTCAGTTCACTCCTGCTTGTCTAATATCAAAAACTCAGTATCCAGGGAGGAGAACTTGGCAATCCCTGGCCATTAGTGATAAGAGATACCAAGAAGACGAAATTTGTAAGAAAAACCTCCAGGCAATGACAAGGACATTTCAAACACCCACAGATCTTCACCCTTGAAAACTCTTTCTGGGAATCAGCATATAACTTGAATAAACACTCAAACTGCCTGGTATAATTGACCAGGATGTAACTCTAATTTTCTATGTTGATCTTTATATTTTAATTTACTATTAAAATACAGTATTTTTATATTATGCACGTATGTGTGTGAAGATATCAGGTACATTATAAGCTAAGTAACAAGACAAAAATAAATTAAATAAATCACAAGTGAAAATGGAAATGATCATGTTCTTTTAAGAGGCTGTTTAATTATCTACCACTTTTTACTGTCATTCATAATGATTATCAATTAATCTACATAGCATTAATTTACATAGGAGGTAATGGAAAGTTAAGCTAGAAAGTTTCACATCACTAGGAATGATTTCTTGAAAAATCTTTACTTATAGCATAGAATCAGACAGATCCAGCAGATGTCTTTTGCTACACCTGATTTATTCAATTATCATTTTCAGACTAACATCAGCATTATGGAACAACACCATTATTCATCATTCTTCTCCTTCCCTGGGGACAATTATTTAAACTTAAGCCTTCTACATGGGTGAAAAGAAACAAAATTTGCTTCTCAGGCTTCTACTTTAAGATGGTTTTGTCCTTTTGGAACAGTTACTGACATCACATAAAAACTTACAAACTGAAAGTAATTTACATCAGTGTCTCTTTCAAGTGCACTAAAAATCTTACCTATTTAGATCATAAAACATGGCAAAGAAATGCCTCAAGCATCCATTTCACTCAGTGCCCACCTATTCTGAACCCTCAGAGAACACAAAAATCCTAACAGTTACTCATTCCTAGTCATAACCTCACACAACCTGTCCTTCTCATCTCTATTTTTTGCTTTCCTTTTGATGACTCACTTCTTTTGTTCTATAAACATGTATTGAAAGTGCTTACACCCTTAGGCAAGTTAGACAACCACTGAAAATTTCAAACTTAAAAAAAGAGGTGAATTCACTAGGTAATTCTGTAAATTACTACTGTGATATTGTAAAGCATCACTTCTTGGGTTTTTATCAACATGCATCTTGACTGCACTCGTGTAAAAACTTTTTACTAGTCTCTCTTGGTATGTTGCAGTGACATGCAAGCTCTGCCCCCTGGTACCTTGTCTTGTGGGCTATAATCCCTCCCTGCTTTCCTTCCTCCCCCATGGAGGTACTCACACACCTAATGTGTGAATGGGAAGTGTTGTGGCAGCCACCTCCTTTGGCAGGCTCAGAAGCAGCAGAAGAACAACTCCTGCATCGCTGCTGCAGCTCAGTGCCTTTCTCTGCATGTGTCTGAGGATTTTGCATGAACTGGGCTTCTTCCATGCCCAGCACCTTCCACAGGAGAGCTGAGAGGAGATAAGTGAGGATTTACAGAAACGGATGAAACAGCCCCTCAACAAGTCCACCATGCCCTCTAGTCAAACGTTGTTACCAACACGGGTGTGACACGGGAAAGCACATCCTGAGCTAGACCTCAAACTTCTGGTGGGATTCCCTGCTATGCTTTGAAGAATATAAAGGAAACAGTTACATTTTTAACAGTTTCCATAATACTTGATAGCGAACAAAGGATGGTCACAAGATGAGCAGATTTATTACAGAATTTGGGCAAGACTTAGCTACAAAAGCTATGAAGGCAACATTTGCAGAACAAAGGGCTTTTAAAACTTACTCTGCACTGCAATCTTCCTGCATCAAAATCTATTTTCCTAGAAAATCTCACCTGTCTTTCTGTGAGTAGTTCTGAGAGCAAGTATATGCACCCTGACTTCCTTCCTCAGTGAAAACCAAATAATTTCCTCAAATCTTGAGGAGTATGGGTTGCTTCACTGCTTGTTTAATGAAATCCTTCCCCTGGCGTCTCCTATTTCCCTAGGAAAAAACAGAGAGCATTGCAAATCACTGGGGACTGCATTTGAGAGACAAGAAGAATTCTTTCTGCAGTCCAGTCACATTCAGGCAACAAATTTTAATGGAAGAGCTAGGCTGTGGATTGAGTACATGATTAAAAGAAAAATGTCCTGTCAGTGGAAGCTCACACAGAGATGGGTTTTAATCAGTGGATATTTTTCCCCCATATAAGAAAGTCTGGGCACATGTGCATCAACTACAATATGCAGAAAGAATCATGCTGCTGAGTAGGAGTGAGCACACATTTATTGCTGTTAGGCTCAGTGAGACTGCAGTGGGAGGCTCACCTCTGGTTTGCCTGTGTCTTACACTACATGTGCAGGCTAAGGAAGCAATAAAATAGTAAAATACCTTTTCTTTATTTAAAATCATATCTGCATGTAAAAATCAATTAGAGAGCTGTGCTCTTTGGAAATAAACAAAAACAAACAAAAACCCCAAAACAACAACAAACCAACAGCAAAGCCATGCCTATCCAGAGCTGTCAATCACCAAGTGAACTCTTATCCTAGAGAAGGAGTTAATTTCCTTGGTTGGTTTATCAGCTTCACAGCTGGAGCAAACCTGATGCAGCAGAGCTCTTTGCATTGAATTGCAGCTTGGCACAAAGGTACAAATTTTATTCCACCTACCAAGTAAACTATCATGCACTGATTCCCACAGGCTGCTGAAAGCCTGAGCGTCCTGAGAGATACAAAGACAAATATCTTAGGAAACAATGTGCTCTGGCTTTCTGAATTTCCAGGATCTTTGATGTCCCAGTGGCTCATCAAAGAGTTTATGGCTACCAATGATATAGTCAAGAAAATATCCCTAAAGTTCAAAGCAAATACTGCTTTCACTTTTCTTAATGAAAATTGTTTGATCTCCGTGTTCTCTAAAAAAATGTTTAGATTTGCAATCTCAGTTGCATTTTTCAACTTTATTCTTTTATAATTTCCAAATTCCTAGTGCAACATTCAGCATTCTGCTCAGCTCTAAAGAGAGCATGTAGGCATACAAGAGTGCTGAGGCACTTTAACCTGTCTTTACTTCTTTTACCACCTCTCCTGCTTATTTGCAGAGATACTCACTTGTATTGGAATCTGTGATCACCATGTTTACTGTGCACTGGTCTGCTGCAGTTTCCCACTTAGTGCTAGTTCAAGTTAACTTCAGAAATTGAGTCAAATGAAGGAAATGAATCAGAATGAAGGTATCTATCTGAGAATTGCAGTAACTAAGTTGCAGACATTTAGTCTACTGCAGTGTTTCTGCCATGGGTGTGGCAGTTAGGGGCAGAGGTTGAAGGGGGGAAACCAACTATCTTCTAAGTGTCCCATTTACTTCCAGTTCTTCTGCATAATTTGCATTGAAATATTAATGGGCTCCATACAAATTAAAATAAACAAACAAGCTTTATTTTTACTAGAAATACTTCATATAAATAAAAGCATTTCAGAATTCCTGCACAGAACTTCACTAACATTTTTGACAAGCCAGAAATTGTCACAGTAATTTTCAATGCTGTGCAAAATGGCAAACAACTCTATATCAAGTACTAGAAAATATGGAGAACAATTAAGTTCTCCTGTAGATTAACTGTCAAAGTGAGGGCACTTCCGTACTGCTAGTGCTTGAACTGTTTTCTGAAAGTAACATCTCCCCTCAGTCTCAGCCAGCTCTGGTGCAGAAGTTGGCCAAATCTTTTTCACAAATCCTTATCATAACAGCTAATGACTGAAAATGCAAGTAGCTATAATATCACGGTTTTCAGTTCCTTTTAAATGAGATGCTTGAAAAAGCATCCAGATGTCCCTGGAATGACAGCTGAGATGGAAAACCACAGATTTATCTTGATCCTGTCTCACATAGTTGCTTTATTGACCCAGACTGGTAATCAGACAAAAATACGTGTGTATTTTACTATCTACGCAATACCATGAATAATGATGTCTAACTAAATTCAGCAAGAAAGGACAAGGCCAATTCTAGAGTGTTAATGCAGATGCAATCTCTCACTATTTTTCTTTTTTCTTGGTTATACTTTTTTAACACTGAAAGCTTGTTAATGGCAAAGATGAAGTGGGCTGTATGCATCCCTGAACCAATACTACAAACTGTGGAGAAATTGTACAAGACATACCATGATACAAACACAATGACAGAACTACAACAAAGCATTGGAGGCAAAGTCATATTTGCACAAACCTCTGTAGCCTCTTTGCAGACTGTTTCAGAGACTGACAACTCCTCTGTAATATTGCTCAAGCTAACAAAATTCTTCTGATTTTCAATAACCTGGTGATCTCACTAAACTTACTAATAAATTTGTGAGAACCTCACCATAACTGTCTATTCACATGGCCAAGAGACAAGTGTTCCTGGCTATTTTTGAGTTTATTGTTGTTGTGATGATAGTGATTATGATGATGGTTGTGATGAAGAACAGGCATATATTTCATACCCTTTTTCTGAAGTAATGTTGAGTTCAGCTCTGCAGACAAGAAAAAAGTTAATTTTCCACACCACTTGCGCAATTGTTTATTATGAAAAAGACACAAATTTTTCTAAACAAAAAATATGGAAAGGATACAACCTAAAATTAAAGAAAATATGGAATACCTTAAGGAAAACTATATTTTACTCATGTGCCATTCCTGTAGCCCTTAACTCTAAATTACCTCGTTCTTTTTATCACATGTGGATGTTGACTGGCTTTCCTAATCAATCACATGTCACTCAAAGAAATGGAATGAAAACAAGGAACCTGCCCGAGCACTGGTGTCAGCCCCTACAGGGATTTTCTTTGGAGAACGACATACAGGATGTGCTTCCTCGCATTCTTTTCTGTCCAATTATAAAAAATAGCAGGCCCGTAACTAACAGGGAAAAAGGGGCTGCTGCAGTGCCCCAGGGGAGCCACATTATATATTGATATCATTAAACCTTTTGTTACATTTAAATGAATATGAACCAAACTGCAGCTCTGGCTGACTGAAGGCAGGGGCAAAAGCTGCTTTGCATCCTCTTTTGGAGCAGTTACTGGAGCTTTCCCAATGGCATAGAGAAGGTCATTTGAACATCAGGCATAGAGGAAGAGCCATGCAAAACAACTCAAAAAGCATTCAAATTTATGGGTCAGCAGTAAAAGCTTGGTCAATGACCTGAAATACATTAAGCCACTCCAGCACTGACCATGATCACAGTCTCTATAGCTCAGTAAGTCACAGTGTTTCCCTTGATTAATTATTTACACAAGACTCATAACCTCCATTTTAATGTCTGTTGTGCTAAATATCTTTTTAAATTAAATTCTATTTTTCTCTAATAAAAAAAGCCTTTAAGTCTACCAAGTGTTATAATTAATTCTTACGTCAAAAAATCAACATTTGGCAGATTCTTTGAAGACAGCAGGGCAGAAATAATTCACAAAGCAAGACAATTGCATGGAGTCAGTATGAGGCACTGACTGGTGATAGATATTCAGAAATTAACCCAGACCCTTCCTTATCATTTCCCTATGGATGTGATGCTTGTGTGTACTGGAGAGAATAGAAATTAAGAATATCAGAGAACTGTGAGGAAAAAGTAAGAGGAATAGAATCCTCAGAAACAAGAGGATGCAATGATCTTTATGACACTGATGATTTTATTATTATGAATAATTATAATTGTAATAATGAAGACTCAAAATATTTGAAATCATCATACCTAGTTAATTAAAGCAGGATAACCCTGCAAATGTATGTATGACAAGTCTAAGAATACTAACAAGTAGATTTTTAAAAGTGTTTAGCATCAATTTATATCAATAATTATGAATCTTTTGGGCAGGTAGGGGCCATTTTTATAGAAAATGAAGTAAGAGCTTGGGCTGTATTGGGCAAAATAGTGCCAACAGATGAAGGGAGGTGATCCTGCCCCTCTGCTCAGCCCTGCTGAGGCCTCACCTGCAGCCCCAGGTCCAGGTCTTAAATGGAGGGGGCAATGAGGATGGAGCCAGACTCTTCTCAGTAGTGCCTGGTGCCAGGACCAGGGGCAATGGGCACAAACTGGAACACAGGAGGTTCCCTCTGAACACCAGAAAATGCTTTTTCAGTGTGAGGGTTATGAAGCCAAGGCACAGGTTGCTCAGGGAGATTGCGGGAGTCTCTCTCCTTGGAGATAGTCAAAAGTTTTTTGGACACAGTCCTGGGAAGGCTGCTCTAGGTGTACCCAGCTAAGTGTGAGGGGGATTGGATCAGATGACCTCCAGAGGCCCCTTCCCACCTCAACCCTTCTGTGATTTTGTGATACAGAGGTTGCAATTTTTCTGCTAGTGGTAGACATGTTGCTGAGCGTTCAGACACTCTGTTGGAAGCTGCTTTAGAAGCCTGTTCCCTCTTAGGGAAAGCATACACCACTTATAAATTCCTGAGTTGAAGGCAGCACTGGGAAGGCATCTTTTTGGGACATACACTTCAGCAGATACTGACTCTGCTCACAGTGACCACAGTATCCAGTTCCCAATTTGGCTACCAGGAGTGCTTTTTCTTACACTTCTGATATTACAACTACATTATATTCTGTAGAAAGTAATGTATTTTTCTATTTTAATGTATGCTTTGTGCTTAGCAGTGTATGTAATAAGTTATTCCCCACTGATAACTTTACCTTAGGCAGATATGCTCACTGCTTTTTACTTCACTATGGAAAAATTTCAATGTCTTACTATCCCTATATCACATCTTTGTCTGGATTTAGAGATGACTCTGCAAGAGAGGGTTTGGGGTTTCTTTGGTGGCTGTTCCTCCTCTGTAGGTCCAGCAGGCAGCTTGAGGGTTACAGTAATTGACACTTCATGAGAGGCAACACATGGACCTCCACAAAGTAAAACAGAAGCTTCCTTCAAAATATCCTGAATTTGCATCAACATGCCGAAGAGCTTCCATGTTGCACTGTTTTAGGCTTAGGATTTTCACTTTCTTTGCTTCCCCCCTTCTTTCAGTGGTCTAGATTTTAGGTTATCCTTCCATACTGTGATGAGAATGGAAGGAAAGGTAACTTCCCCCTGTGCAACACAGCACTGAAAGAAGGTAACATCTCCTGGCCCAGAAGCACCTAGTTGTGTCAGCCCATTGCTCTGCCAAAATTTATTAATTTTGCTTCTTCAGCACTGATGAAGTTATGTGGCTGCTAATTCTAGAGTTAGCACAGTGAACCCTGGCTTGGGGCTTTGTGCTGCACTGTGTTAATGTCATATTAGGCTCTGGGGCTAATACAAATCTTTCTGCAATAATTTGGAGAACTTTTTAGTGTTCAGGGCACTGTGTACCTGGCATTTAATACTCTCAGTGCATTATCTATTTTCAAATAACAACAAAAATTGTATGAAGTGTCTTTATCAAAGATGCTAAGCTGTCACCATTTTGACTGTAGTATTAATTTGTTCTCTAAAAATTGAGGTTTCTGGAATGATGATCTGTCTTGCATTTTAAAGGTGTTGTGCAGAAGAATTTATTCATCAAAATAATATATATATTATGCCCTGCATCAAATAAATATAGATTTTAAACAGAAAATTTAACTGTAATTATTCCTTATTATTGATTGCATCATATTATCTCATACTTCTCTTGATTTCCCCCAATTTAAAGAAATATTTAACATCTTCAATTACCAATCACTTAAATAGGCACCCAGAATCAGGATGAGATACAAAGTTACTGTTTCACAAATAAAAATATTTTTTTTGAAACCACTATAAAGCAAATATAAAAATAGCTTCACTGTGTTAAAATTAAATAAATTACTGTCAAGCCTATTTCCTGAAGCAGGGTTTAATGTAGTCACAGTTGCAGCATTCTGTGCATATAAAAATCTTTATACCAGTTAAAAAAAATAAAAATAAAAAGTCACCTTTCAAAAATGCTGCTAGTGAGTTATATATCTCGACAGGTATCCAATACTTACCCCCAGAGGCGTTTCTTCTTTCAGAGGCTCTAACTCCCTACCAAATGGAAGTGTTTGCATTCCCAGTCATTTGGACAAAGGTTAGCATGATAAAATGATTTGTTATGCCAATAAAGTTTTTTGTTACACTGTAAAATGGTTTGTTACACTACTATCGCTACATAAAAATGTTATGAAAATTAAGTAGGTTATAAGGTCCAAAAAGGAATAGTCTGCTTTTGGGACTAGCTACTAGGAAAAGGTAAAAAGAATGATCTTCTGATCTACAATTTCCCAGTCCTTTGAAAAGATAACCTAAAAGACCTTTTACTAACAACTGAAATTGGTACCCCAATTAGGAAAGAAGTTATGCATCCATATGGATGGGAACTTCCTCAAGTCAGGAGTATTCAGAAAATGGAAGGAAACGGCAAATTATTTGATAATCCAGGTGCTGACTTCTGTCTTGTGCGACAGTACATAAAACAAGCCTAAATCACAATTCAGAATGGAAACTGAAATACAGACTCATGGTATGTTAATCATAACATGTCACAGATGGCATAGCACGATAGTAAAACTGAAGGAAAACCTTACTTTCCATACACTATTTTAATTTTAGCATTGTCAAAGCAGTATCTGAAACTGGCAACTATTTAATTCACAGTCATGCCTTATAAGTTCCTGGCACATTTTTAATTTTCAATTTAATTTAAATTTTGAATTTTTATTTAATCCAGCATTGCAATCAGTCACTTCTTCAGAAAGGGAAGGCCAGTTGCACCTTACACTTTATAATTATTACAGAATTTCTATATTTTTTCATTTCATATTTTTTAGTTTGTATATATTAATTGCGTTTATTCTAATATTCTAATATTAATATTTGTGTTCCTGCCACTTGACAGAACTTTACTGTACTGATAAGTGCAGAAGAATATACTTCCTGTGACCAACAATCATCTGTATTTCCACTGAATTCTAAATTTGTTGATAATCACAAAAAATACTAGAAGAAATTTTAATATATACATTTTTTCTTATAGAAGTGAGGAAGTGTTTGAAATATCTATGGTTTTCTCCTTTTAAACAACACACACTTTGCTTTCCTTTGTAAAGGCTCACTGATGCAGAGTGAATGACACTGCATTGAGAGGGAAATCTGCTGCAAATGAACTCGAGAAGCAACCTGCTTTGAGTATCAGGGTATATCACAAATATATGTATTTACATCATAAATATAAGGAAGGTGCCTGCAGTTAAACCTGAGTGTGCAGAATTGTTTTGGAAGTCTCACTTGCACAGTAATGTTATTATTTATAGTAATTATAAAGTAAATAAAATTATAAAGTAATTTTGTCTTCACTGGAAAAGATCCTGACACAAAGTCTTTGCTCCCTGACTGAAGGATGGTCAGGAGAAGGTCTTGTGATGTCCCTGATGCCTGAGAAGCTGATAGAACAGGATAAGACACCCATCTTGTGCAGGTGCAAGGTGATGTCACTGGTCTGCAAACAAAGTGCACTAATTTCAACCTGGATCATCAAGTGGAAGTTCATTAATTACAAGTGTACAGGTTCCTCCAAGTTTGATTAAAAGTAGAGGCAAGGCAAAAGCACTTGGCATCTTACAAAAGGCATTTAGTACTGGAGAGGAATTGTCTTGAACTTTCAGACAGCTGGACAGAATCATAGATACAATCATGGATAGTGATTTCTTTTCTTTTGAAAGAGAAATGTCCTTATGCTGAAAAAATGTAAAAATTGAAATTTAAAAATAATTTTGAATTAAGCAGTGAGATTTGTTCCACAGATGCTGTTTATTTGCAAGTGGCAGTATAAACCAGATCATTAGTAAAACAGCTTGAAATACTGAACAGAGCAGAAATATGAATCCCTTCTGGCTGCTCAGACCAGGTAGCTCACCTGACTAGCAGGTGTGGGCTGCAGACTGCACCTCTTCTCCCACTGTCCAACAGGCCGTGGTGCCCATGGTTAGGACCATGAACCATGAGCATTTATGTTCCCAAAATAGGTCTGGACATCTGGGGTGATCGATCCTATCTGCAACCACATAGGGTCAGCCAGTTGCAAAGCACTACACACAGCTATGAAGAGAAAGAGCTACCACTTCTAGGAGATCACAGACAAATCATGCCAAACAACCTGTTAATCACAAGCAAAAGCAGCCAACAGACTGAGGAAAAACTGTGCCCAAGACTGGGCTGTTGCTCCCAAAGCAACTCATTGAGTCCCAGCACTTCCCTGCACTGCAAGCTTTTATAATAACTTCTTGTAATTGAATTTTTTGATTGCTGTTACAACAAATGTGGTCAATGGAGGTAGAGTGTTCTGATAATGCAGAGTTCAAGGAGAGAAAAAAACCCATGGCTAACTATGAACGCATACTTTCGTTCCTAATATTTTTCTGACCTTTTTCAAGGATTAATCCATAGCTGAGCCTGGGAAGAAATTTAGCTATGTATCATGTAAAATATATTTACAATCAGGGCTGAATAAATGGCATCATTGATTGTGAACTTCAGAAAGGCTTAGGCAAATTAATTTTGGACAAGTCTGCTATGCTTTGCTCTACATCTCAATGAATGAGAGCCAAGGACTCAAGTTCACTTCCACCTATCCCAACTATTGCTAGAATGGGTACTATGCCTGTACAGAGCATTAAGAGATACAAGGAAAGAAAAGAACAGTGCATATTTTAATAACATGTATATAATCCTCCAATTCAAGACACAATTAAAAATCTCTGCAGCTATCCATCAGCTACTACATCCTCTTTCCAGGACAAGCAACAGCAGCAGGCTGTATGCGAAAGGACTGATGGAATCCCAGTACGGAAAGAGACGTGAACTTACGGAGAGGAGTATTTGGATAGCGCTGTGAATGACCTCTAGGTACTGGAAATCAATGATGCAGCCTGTCACAGAGACGTAGGAGTAATCCTCTAGGATGCCAGGGGAAGAAGGACGCACCACCCTTCGTATGCAGCCGGGCCCGTGTTCTCGCCACCAAGAGCGGTGCATGGAGATGTTAAAGGTCATCAGATCCGTCTCCTAGGAGAGGGAGGGAGAAAGTGTGAACATGCTTGACTTTCTGTTTTTAAGGCAAAGAAATGGGAAATGAAAGATCTTTTCTATTATAATGGCAATGGGATAATGATCCTTAATCCTCACCCCAGTAATTCTAGCATGAAAGTAGAATGTTAAAGTGGAGAGAGGAAACTGCAAACATTCGTTGATTATTTTGTAGTTTTGCACAGGAACTTCTGCCTGGCATAAGAACCATCATACCAGGTATGTACAAAACACATGTTCCCTTGGATTTACAGCCTGAAAAGCAATTTTGATGTTACTTGATTAAAATGTCACTTAAGGACTCTCTTTTTTTTTTTTTTAAGCAGACAACAGAGCCAGTTTTACCCCATGGTACCGGAGACAACCTAAATCAAATTTACATCATATTTGATGATTTTCATCATCAGATTCAAATGATATGTCTCCAGCCAAGCACCCTGCTCTCTTTTCTTCCCTCTGCCCCTCATCCAGATTATGAACTTCCAATCTTAGTGAAGAAACCTACATTTGTGAACTAGTCTGCATTTAAAATAAAAGTAGTAAGCTCTCTTCACTCAAATGATCTTCCTGATCAGATATTTTAGTAAACATCATACCACTTCCACTTGGAGTGGTGAAAGTGGTAAACCTACTAATGTACTAAAGATTTTCTAAGAGCTTACCTATGAAGTACAAACAGGAAAATTAATTTGATTTAACAACAGATTTGGGTCTTTAGGTCATGCATAAGTAAAATACACCGAAGTTGAATGAATGCCATGTAAATGCAAAAATCCCCCAACTCTCCTCACTGGAGATAAATGAGAGTTGAGTTATATTGTTACTTTAAATAATTAATTCAGATTTATGTTTCCGTGTTTCCCATTCTGAACTCCAGGTAAAAAAATGTCTGCAAAATTGTCAGCCATGTGCCCTCAAAATACTCCTGGCTTCCATACACAACAGTTTGTGGCATTGCCATGACACCAGTTTGCCCTTTGCATCCTACAAATATGTCCTGTCTGCGGCCATTTACTTCCTCCCTGATCAAAGGGAAATTCGGTCCACATTCCAGTTGCAGAAGTAGTTAATTTGTTATTTTCCTTCATTAATTGCCTTTATTCTGGCCACACCTAAAAATTAACAAAGGAATTAAATCCTGCCATCTTAACTATATCCTAGTTATCAGTAAGAAATCTGCTTTTGTGATCTGCGGGTTTTTTCTCCACAACTTCACTATCCTTTAAACACAGAGTTGCTAGATTTCCAGATGCATTATTTCAAGTTGATGAGGCATTTGTCTTTTGACTTTGCATGTCAATCCTTGATACTGGTTCAGAAAATTTTCAGCTGCAACATGAAAACAACTTGTGCAGTAAGAAGCTGACAGACAAGTCAGTTTAATGAAAATATAATCATAAATATAGAGTCACAGGAAACAGCCATGGCTTTCTTTGTACAACAATGCCAGACATTGTACAGGGTTATCAAGTGCTTTTAAAAATTGTCAGCTCTAAGAAATGCCAGTTGTCAAGCAGCACACACATATTCAATCTAACCTATTTCAGAAGCCTTTTTTTGTTGAGCAGGAATATGGATTGGTGGGTTATTGTGTATCAAATATTGTGAGGTAACACTTTGCTATCACAGCTATCGGAATAAGTTGTGATGTCCATGGTGTTGGTGTCACAGCTTTCTTTGCTCTTGAGGGTTTATTTATCCTTTTGGGGTTTTTTGTCTTTACGTTTTTAAAATTATAGCCTGTTACAATGTTCATACTTGGCTAGTCACAGCCAATGACAAAATTCCATAGGCAAACAGTTCAAGAGATTTTGCCAACACATGTAAAATGTAAGATTTTGGCATGTGAACAGTACAAACCCCATATAAATAAAATCTTGCATTTCTGGAATACTGCTTTGTGTGGCTCTTGGAGTCATTAAAAAAATTGCTTACTTGATGATCATGTTCATGTTTCAAGGCTGCTGGTGATTCAGGTAAGAAGGAAACATTAAAAAAACCCCAAAGAACCAAGAAGTCATCACAGCACTTGCTACCTTTTAAAAATAAATTCTTATTCAGAAATTCTGGATAAAGTCTGTGAGAGGAGATTTTCATAACTACTTTTCACTTTGTATATTACATCCTGAGCTCCCAAAGCAGTAAAAGCAGATGACGATGGCCCAGAAGGATCCGTTTTAGGAACGCAAACAAAACCACTTGGTGCATTAGATTGACCTCTGAAATATCACTTCACAAAATGGCAGCCATAAGCTGTTTGAGCTGATAAATGTTAAGCTGCCAATCAATAAAAGAAAGCCTGACAACGGGAAAATCAATTTTTACTTTTCTTTTTTAGCAGCTGAAACCCTTCTCTCTAACTAGTTGGAGATTCTTAATCCGTAAGTTGAGTTAAATGCAACAAGCATTAAAAAAATTAACCTGTATCTTTATAGTCATTTACAGTGCCATAGAAAATTCATAGACACTTTGCTGGGATGTAAACGTTTTAAATATCAGTGAACTCCTGAGAGTGTTTTGGTATTTGTAAATTCACAGCTTGGAAACCCTGAGCATACCGGAAAAGCTGCTTGACAAGTGGCTTATTTTCAGTTCTACAATTAATGAAAGAATTTAAGAATTTTCAAAAAGTATAAGCAGATGTCTAAAGTTTTTCAACAGATCATTGACTATCTTCCAATTTTTCATATTTAATAGAAAAGTATAAAATGTTTAATCATCAGCAAGTGACAATTCAAATCTTATTCATTAGGAAAAAAGGCTACTGCTTCAAAGCAAGAGACTCAATTTCAGGCTCTGTACAAGAGAAACCAAGTCATCCTTCTAACTAATCCAGCTGAGATTCATTTAACAGTTGAAATTCTAATCATGGAGGGGAAATTGCTCTCTTCTGAGCGTATATCTTGACTTGAATTCCATACATCAGTGGGTAAACTATACTTACTCAGGTGATAACCTCTCAGACACCATGAACAGAGAGAGGGGCAGAACACAGGCCACAGGTATTCCAGGAAAACCGTGAGACTTAGGGAAATGAAATCCCATCTTCAACTCCTCCCTCCTTTAGCCAGCATTAAAGCAATACTCCAATCTGTAGTAAGAAGTTTGCTCCTGAGTATAGGATCAGCGCCATAATCACACTTTACTGATGCAGAGTCCCACTTAACTGTCTACAAATTTTAAACTATATGCAGGATTTGTGTTGGCTGTCAGCCCAAGGATTAATTTTGATTATTATTATTGGAAATCATTGCTATGGCAGATACATTCTTTTAAGGTGAGATGTAATCCCTGTGAGTCTGAGTAATGCTGTTTCTAAGTGCTTGGAGATAATGTTTAATTTCATTAAGTCTGCTTAAATTCTACATTTGGTTTTAAGTGCATGTTTTCTATCAGGCAGGGCTTTGAGCAACCTGATCTAGTGAAAGATGTCCCTGCCCATAGCAGGGAGGTTGGTCTAGATGATCTTTGAAGGTGCCTTCTGGTCCAAAGCATTCTGTGATTTTTTTCATTCAATTTTCAGGTGGTGAACCTAGGTAAAATTTAACAAATCATAGAATAAGATGGCTAATTTTAAAATTACAGAATAATAACAGGTATGAAGTTCCTTTAATTTATTTGTGTAAAATTTACACACAATGTCTATAACAAAACCACAAAAAATTAATGACTACCTAAAATCACAAGTTTTTAAGAAAACAAAAAGAATACACTGAAACTCCAGGGAGAAAACCCCATGCACCAAGATTGCCTTGCATAACAAATATTATGCTGTGACATGATTGCTACCACAGATATTTGTTCTTTCAGTGTGTGCTTCTGCTTTATGACATGTTATTTTATATTTCTTTCATTCCTTGACAGTATTTAAAAATACACTCTTAGGAAAAGTATAACAAAAACAGTGTGGTGTTGAGCAGATGGAAGAAAAGCACTTTTTTCCTTCAGCAAACAGCAGTCAACACTTGAAATTTTATAGACGAGTGAAAGAGCACAAAGGCCTGGCAAAGCATAATGTAAGAGATCTTGACTTTATTGTTGCTTGTGTGGTACCTAGCCCTTCCTAACACTTTTTATTTTATTGATACATACTATATTGCTTATTATAAATGGACGTTAGGCTGAGACATTAAATATTCCAATTCCATTTCCTAAGTGTAACAAGGATGCTCTGTTCTGACTTGCTACACAAACTTTGTTTAAGCAGTGAGGAGAAAAGATTTTCAATCAAACACCTGCTCAACAGGAAATAAAAGTTGATATGCATGTTAGAAAAGGAATAGTACATTTCCTTGTAATTCCCTACACCCAATTACGTTTGTAATTAAGATGCAGGGGTGTTGGCAGGGACAAGGGACACACACATTCCTTAGTATCTAATCTCAAGGAGACCTTAATCCTCACTAGATATAAATGATGTGTCCCAGCATTAATGAAATCCACTCTAATTGTGTAAGTACTTGGAAACACGTCCATCAGCTATTAGCCAAAGATCCCCACTGGCAGCACAAACTTACTTTTCCACCATCTTTTACTTGAAACAACAGGTTCTGATTTCAGTTTGCTCTGTGTGCAACCAGTTACATTCCCTCTCCTCTCACTACTGCTGAACAAACAGTTTTGAAGGCCTGGGCAGACAATACTGAAGAAGACTGAGGCCATTTCCCATTACCAAATGGGGAAACTTGCGTCACTAGCTCTCGCATTGTCTTTATTGGGATTACAATTTTTGAATATTGATTAATTTTTTTTTCCCTCTTTGTTTTGAATTTAAACTCTTGATTCACTGTTACACTGATGGCTTTTACCTCTTCCATGAGCTAGAGGTTGGAAGCAGCCCATTCACTAACTCTGGTAGCCCACTCAACTGCTAATGGGATAGGACAATGAACTATGTTAATTCCAGGCTGCTCAAGATATAGTACAGTCAGTATCTTTACGTCATCCTGAGCACTCTGGTGAATAAATGACATGAAGAGCATTCTAAAATTGAAGCTTATGTGTTGACTCTATTGGGTCTATTCATCTGCCTGAACTGAATGGCAGACTAGACATAGCAAATTCATCTCTGTGCTAGCAATGCACACTAAACCAGAGGAATCATGAGACACACCTAAATTAATTACCACTAAAAGAGAAAATTCACAGTACCAAAATCTTCAGACATAGACCATGAGGTAGCCCCAGCATCAAGGGCTAAGAATAGTTAAAAGAGGTACAGAGGCAAAGTAATTTTTGCTTGGTGTGATTAGAGGCTCATGGTTCCCACTTACAGAGATCAGAGTTTCACAGACTGTAAACATGGTATCAGACCATGACTAAAGGGGAAGATTTCCATATTACTGTATCTCCACTACAGTGCTTTTTAACAGGCTACCCTCCACATCTGCAACCCTCCAAAAAAAAAAAGTACAAGTTAAGCTTAGCAAGTACATTCTTTTACTACTTTTATTCCTTTGGCTATGGAGAGTGTTGCCAGAATTTATTTTAGTTTTTAAAAGTGAACATAATACTTCTGGAAATTTATTTGGAAATTAGGCACATAATCTACCTATGTTGTAAAAATAGCTTCCCTGCATTGTTTAATTTGCTACATACTCAGGGATCTGTATACTGTCTTGCAAAGTGAGCAATTTTAAAATTAGATTAACCAAAATTACTAGAAAAGTGGAATGCAGTGGAATGTCTTTAGGAAGCAAGAAGGCAAGAAGTCAACAAGAGAAGCAAACTGCTGTCTTCTTCATGCAGTATTAGCATCACTTGCAAGAACAAATTATGAGAACCAGCAAGGGGCTGTTTTTGAAACTTGTTGTCTCTGAAGATGAGCTCTGATCTTTGGCAAAAGATCCATGCTCAAATCCCAGCTCCACATCTTTTCCTTGTTTGACCTCCCTTTTGTGGCAGTCTCTTTGTCTGAGAAACAGCCCAGAGAGGTAACAGAGTATGGCAAGAAAAGGCTCCAACACACAAGGAAAAAGCAGCTGAAATGGGGTGATTGGATAGATAGAAGTCTTACTTACCACATGTCATAGGAAATTCAACACAAAGAAGTCACAACTGCCCAGAAAAGCTGCTGTGCTCCAGTGGAGTCCTTGACATGTGATTAAGCCAGGCACTTAATTTGAAAATTGCTCTCACCTATTCCCTCTGATGATCCGGAAGTATGAAAGAACATTGATTTGGAGTAATGCCAAACTCTGAGCACTGCTTTGAGTTTTGAAGACTGGGAATATGACAAGGGTTTGTATAAAGTCAAGGGTTTCTGCAGATTGTTCCCTCACTCAAGCCACATCTCATCTTGGCTGAAATGAAGAAGCAAGGCAGGACTGAACTGTAACATAGTGATGAATTAGAAACATCTTTGGCAAGCCATATACAGCCATCTTTACCAATGATGTAGGAAAACATCTCAGGCCAGATACGGGAAAGGTTAAAAAAGGCCTGAAATGTCTTAGTGTACAAAAATGGGAAAACACGACAATTGTGGGCCATAAAAATTCTGTCCAAAAGGTTTATAAACTACAAGCATTTGAAAAAGGAGTTTATAACACAAAACAATTTCAAGGCTCAGTAAGAACATTTTAACTTTGTTGTTGTTGCTGTTTTTGAGCAAAATTGTTGAGATCCCTGTGGAGTCATTCACACATTTGAAATATCACAGAATTAAAATTTAATGCCTCAAAAATAAGCTGTCGCAACACTTATAGCAAACTCCCACACTATTTAATAGTATTTACAATATTTCTTATTAAATTATTCTGATTAATTTTTTAAATTTAGTATTTCTCATTAAAGCATACAGGATCAGACCCATGTGCCTGAGTACCCCACCATGTTAACAATCCAAGCATTCAACAAATACACTGCTTAAAGAAATGGAGAAGATTCCTGCAGTGTTGATGGGACCTGGATTTCTACATTTAAAATGGAGAGGTCTAGCCTGGGCTGATCATACTAAAAGTATTAATTCTTTATAACATCTTGTCTTGTGCCATAGACATCCTAATACTACAAACTTTGCATGGAGTTTTAGTTCTAACGTCGCTAGGAAATGCATGGAAATAGAGGACACAGTTTGTGCCAAAAGCCCACATAATCTCATATAAGGAACAGTTGCCATGTAGCCTCTAGCCAAAACAGAATTTAACTTTGTTATTATCCAAATACCTGTATTTTGTTCACAGTGGTTGTGAAAAGACAAAGCATGGGGATAAAGACATGATTAAGAATATTTTGTAACAATTGTACAGTTAATTTTAATATTTCCCTTCATTTCTTATTGGTTCTGAGCCTTGTCTGTCCATCTCAACTATAGGAATACCATAACATGTCTTGCTATGCAAGGAGATAAATTCTATGCTGGAAATAAACAAATGAGAGCCTGGGTCCTAAATTTAAAGGTTCATCCCAGACTCTGATGACACTAAAAAGACTTTAGAAAACTCACTTAAATGTTAAAATTTCTGACAAGAAAAATAACTCCCTGTTTTAAGACTAGCCAGAAAGCTCCCACCTGCACCCAGGAACATTTTTAAAGATTAACAGGCCAGTTCAAGCAACTACTGTTGTGTTCTCTGCTTTGCTTGCTCAAAGCAATGCAATTGTTCATGATATTGCCAGCTCTTGTTTTATGACAAGTGTGGTTATGTTCAGCATTTTTGCTAAAGCCTTCATTCCCAGGGACATGAAATTACAATAAGAAATTTGTCATGTTACGAGGAAGTGAGCTGAAAAGGAAAACTTCAAAACTCATGAGCTCTGCTGCTGGGCACTTCCAGTTTGTTCTGTAATTTGCACTTTTAGCTGTTTTTCTTAAAGCTGGGTCTTGGGATCTAGAAGGGAGGCTTCTGTACCACAAGTTCAGATCACAGCTATCCAGGGTATCACATTCCATAGTCCCCTATCTTGGACAATTATGGATCCATCGGGGTATAGGAAAGGGCCAACTGTTTTTTAATGTTTCAAGAAAGACAGTGACCCAAGAGCACCCTAACAGCTTAAAAGAGGCAATAAGGAATACTAATATATATAAATCAAACTCCAGCATTCATGGGAATTTTCTAAGAAGATCCTAATTTTTGTTTTAGAGTGTGTGCAAAGGGCAACAAGAAAGATGTTCTAATTCACTCCATCTTTCAAATGAGCTCTATACAGCTCATTGGATAAGACTGTCTGCCACTAACTGCCAAGGGGTGACAGTACACACTACCAAAGCTCTTCTGGAGACTCAGAATACAAAATGAGACAAGAAGCAATAAGCAGCAGAAGTAATTGAGCTGCGAGGGGTCTGTTCTCTCACTTGCTTTCATTTCAAAGCAGCACAAGAAATGTACTCTCAGAAAAATACACTTCCTCACGACACTTTTGTTTCCTTATTTCTTCTCTGCAACAACAGATAATATTTTTGCCAGACTCTCAATTTTTGTGGTGATGTTTGCCAATGACTTTGGCTTTAGCAGAGCAGTCCTATAATCACAGGCTTCATTTGCATTCTGCTGAAGCAATGACAGTCTCCAAAAAGAATTTCATAGCATTTTTTTTAAACAGAAAAGACAATCCCTCAAGAAACCTTAAAGTCAAATGATGAAATTTGAAATACTTCCTTTCCCAGCAGAAGTGAAGTACCTATGACTACAGAAAAGAGAATCTGCTGCAGCATGACTCAGTTAACAAAATTAATTTAATTATTCTTTTTACATTTACTACAGGCATTAGTCCACATTTTAGATTCCTTGAAACATTTTGTACATTTATGTCAATATATAAATATATGCATAGAATCCATTTTATATATACACAGTGTGCATATATTTATCTATTAATATTTAGCTGTACAAATTAATGACTCAACAGTGCATTCCCATGAACAAATGCCAACTCTGGTCAAAGAAGGCAGCATTACCAATTTCTTTCAGCAGTGCATTGTACCCTGATCTTAATCAGATTAATTTAATTTGCAGCCTAATCCACCTCCAAACCTCAATAACTCTCACAGACATTCACACAAAAGGGAGTTTTTATTTGTTCTCGCAGGAATTTTCAGGTTTTCAGAGGACTATTTCAGAAACAAGGATCCTTTTTTCTCTGGCATCACTTCACTATGGGTAAATCTATAATCATAACAATCAAATTTCTCAAAGCCTTTTGACAAGATTAGTCAAAAGTATTTCACAGTGTTCAGTAACTTTTGGACAATTTCAAGTTTGCCATGCTGAAGAAAATCAGTGAGGTGCTAAGCCTAATTTTTTTTTTTTTTTGACTTTGAAGAAATTTCTCACAGAAACTACTTTAATCAATACAGCTGACTATGATCCCCAGAAATATATTTTTAATTCAAAAGGCAACTATAAAAGTCTCTGTTAATAACAAGTCTAGGTGGATTACTTAAAGGTCCTTTAACAGATATGATATAAATCTGGTTACTTTAAGAGATCCATGAAGTCACAGGGAAGCCCAATGATCCATTAACTGTCATGTCACAGACTTGTCATGCAATTTTTAATAAATTCTCCTCTAATAAATAAGAACAAAATGAGACCACAACAAAGATATAAGAGCATACTAATACTTGAAACTATTGTTTTATTTCACTCTCAAATTTGAAATGATATTAAGAGACAAAGAGAAGAAATATGAACAATTTTCAGATGGACTGATAAGAGTTGTGAATGACAGCAGGACACAATGGCAAAAAAATAAGTAGTATTAACATCAGTTTATGTATTTACTGAATACAAAATCAAAACTACTATATAAAGACTTTCCTCAAACATATATATATATAAAGAATTTTCAGTTTGCCTAAGGGAAAAAAGAATCAAAATATTATCAATATCAGGGATTTTTTCTGCAAGCTGATGAGTATCTACAAATTCCAATACGTTTTGGAGACCATTAAACTTTATACAATAGTAATTACTAGTATCACTAGAATTTTCTCTTTGCAAGTGTTTCTATTTTTAAAACTGGTTTTAGTAGCAGTGATAAAGGATGTCAGTGTGACTCCAGGAGACAGCTGAAAGCCTGAAAAGCCTACAAAGCTACAGAGTTGATTTGACAAGCATGCATGTGCATTATTTAATTTTAACAAGCATCCCATTGACATAAGGGATCTACATATATCTGCTGGGTTAGGGCCAGTAAGAAAAGCAGTAAAAAATATATGAGAGGAAAAGGACAAGAAAGGTATGAATATGTGGGCACATTTTTACAGTCCTAATTGTGTATTTCTTAGGGATAATACAGAATTTCTTTTCAGTATAGCATGTCTTATATAGGGTTGTGTAGCACATTGAGGCATAGAGGACGATTTTCTTTACCAAATGTGGCATATTTTGCTATAAAACTCTAGTTAAGTCTGTGAAAACTGTCCACAGGTAACTGTAGTGGATTTTAGAATTTCAGGTGTAACTGTTGCTGGTTTAAGAATATGTCTTTAAAGATGAATTTCCCTTCCAGACTCTGGGCAAGGAATATGAAGAGAGTAAATGTTATTTTCATTTAGTTTAGTCCTCACATGTGGCCAGTCGATGTTGTGTGCTTGTGCTGGTTTTGAATTGGATAAAGTTAATTTTCTTCAGAGTAGCTAGTGTGGGGCTTTGCTTTGGATTTGTGCTGAAAACAGTGTTGATTACACAGGAATGTTTTTGTTATTGCTGAGCAGGGCAAGTTGTTTTGTGCTCCTCACCTGCCCCACCAGCGAGCGGGCTGGGGGCTGGAGCTGGAAGGGGATACAAACAGGGCAGCTGAAACAGCTCTGTGGTGCTTAGCTGCTGACTGGAGCAGCTAAGTTCCATGACAGTGCTAAACAGCAAAGAGAGAGAGAAATTCAGTGCTAAACTTGTCTTGGGGAAATGGTAGATAGGAGAAAGCAGGGAAATTTAAAGACGTGGCAATATTAAGAAGGATGGGAGAAAGTTTCCTGCCTTTGATTGCTCCCTGGCCCTTGCAGACTTTCCCAGTGCTGCTCCTTCACTAATTACCTCTTTTCAGAGCCACAGACTGTGCAAGAGTTTTGCTTCTAAAAGCTCTGCTGAGGGCTGTCTGGATGAGAGGGGATAAGTCAGCTTTAATGGCGTGCTGGCTGGGCACAGGCTGCATGGCTGTGGGCATCAAAGCACTGCCAGCTCAGGTGAAGGCTTCTGTGGGGAAGAACAGAAATCAGCCCTGCCCAGGAATGCTGCCCCAGTGCATTTGGATATTGCCTAATAAAGGTAGGGGTCAGGAAACATGATGGGAAAAATCTCACCAAATGCCAGCCCCTCTTGGTACTTCTAGGTAACACTCAAGTCTACACATCTAAGGCAGTGCAAGTCTTAACACCCACACGCTTGGTTTTAAATGTAAATTGCATAGTAGTGATAATGTTCAATCAGCCACTGGTAATGCAGAGCCTCAGGACTTCAGACAGCTTTGGACTGGATCCCCTTAAATACAACTGTGGGACAGGGAAGCACCAGTAAACCAAAGGGGTTTAAGATGAAGACATAGCTACAGAACCACACCAACATGCACACCTATTTCTAGGTGTACAGATACACCTTCACTGCCCTCCACTGACCTTCCCTGTATGGCACCAAAAAAGATTTTCCAACTTGATATGTCCTTTTTTAAAAATTCAACTACTCATGCAAACACATGGAGGGCATTCAATCATTCATACACTGTAGCCAGGCAGGTCTTTGCACAGCTGGCAGAATGTTGTGGGGAGAGAGTACTTAGCTTTGTAAGGTGGAAAACAAGGTAAACACAGGCAGACATCTGAACTTGGCAATCCTTTTTAAAACTGTAGCTGTTAGTTACAATTTTTTCCCTTTCCAACAAGAAAAGTGAGTATTAGTAAAGTGAATATTAGTAAAGACTTATGACCTGAACATGAAAAAATAAAATATCCAAATGGAAAAACACCCCACCCCCAAAAAAGCCCTGAATGTTCCCATTGTTCTGTTGAATTTTAAATGCATTTGAAATGAAGCAGTTTTTTGGCTGAAAATGCACTTCCAAAGTTAAAGTACTAAAACCCAGTAATTAAAAGACCATATGTCTCAAAAGTTTTTCTCTGAACAGGCCGGCTTTCCACAAAACACCTTATTCCTCAGAAAGCAAACAATTTGTTTTCCCTGAAATAAAAGCCATAAAAGCCAACAAACTTCATATAGGAATCTGTCAAATAAATTCTTCGGAGTCCTGTTAGTAAAACAAAAAGGAGGAAACATCTCTAAACAAAGAGGTTTGCTTACACTCTAAATGCTGTCACAGATGATTCTTTGGACAATCTTTAACCTTTAAGAGCTTTCCTTTCATGAATGAAGGGAAAAACCTCACAAAATTACAAAATCCATACCAAACAAAAATTTCCTATAAATACAGTATCAAGAAATCATAGAGAAATAAATCACACATTGTGACAGCCAAAGCCTGGTCACAGAAAAGTACTTTTTCGGCTAAATTATTATGATTAAATTGTCATGACTTCTATCACCACGGAAACAATTAATAATGTTATAAAAGCATTTTAACCATCCTTCTTATTGTGCTACAATATGAAGAATAAACCATAACAAGATGAGGAGGCTTGGTAATCCACAAGCATAATAACGACTAGTTGTGACCATACCATTTCAATAATTTAATTAAACTAAATTTAACCCCTAACTCTTGTAGCAGCATTGCTGTTTAGCCCAACCCTTTATTCCCTGTAAACTGTAAGAGTAAATTGCATTTGCAGAGTAGACTAGAACTGGCCATTCACTGAAGGCATGACTGAAGAATTCTTCTGCATATGGTACTTACAGACACTTTTTAAGGAGATGAGAAGGCCTGTTTCATCTGAACCTAATAGCTTCACCAGCAACCTACTAAGTTCAGATATTGATGTGTCAGGTTTATGGAAATACTAAACAAATGACCACAGCTCATGTGCAGAGCAACTCAACATCAAATGTATATTGTGCAGATGTGTTGTGTGTGCGAGGTCAACTGAGTATTTGTAGTGCATGCCTAATGGGAAGCGTTGGACCTATCTGTCTTGAATGGCCAATACACACAGTGTATAAAAAATCAGGTATGCTTTTTAGTCTCACCCTATCTGGATTTCGTTTGGTTTCCTAAAGAAAGAACACTCACAGTTTCTCAGTATGTACCAATTTCTGTCTCTCTTTCCTTTGGGGCATTTTAGCAGCTATGCAAATGTCTCACATATATTAACTTAACCTCAAGATTTCATTAAAAAAAAGAAACCAGGAAGAGAATAAGAACCCTAGGGAAAGTTTGTCTTTTTCTGATAACAGAGAAATCATAAGAGAGATTGATGTCAATGCACAAGTATAAAATGAGGCACAATTACTTCTGCTGCTCCTACAGCCACTTACAGTACATATTTACTGAGGTTTCAGCAATGTTACAATTTAATGTTTTCAAGCAATGAAATTACTACTTTTTTGGGAGAATGGCCACCAGAAATTGTGAATTGTTATCAAATTATCAAACTACATTATGTACCCATTAAAAGTAAAAAGAAATTAAATAAAAGCTTGCTCAAATGGCACGGAGAGGCACAGGGTGATCTTTTCCTGCCTGCTGCACTCAGGCAGGATATCTAGGGATGCTGGATGTAGAAGGTTCTGTAAGAGCAAGAAAGCTGAAACAAAACAGAGAGACTGTATCAGGTGAGAAGTTCAAAATCCTAAAAAACTGCTCGTGGTTGATCCAAGACCATGAGAAGAAGTACGTCTTCCTGGCAAGCCTTGATTGCTGCAATAAGGATAAGCAGCCAAAGAGCATGTTGCCATTGAGTTTTATGGGTACAGAAAAATGTCTGAAGACTGGGCTGAAGAAGAATCCCAAAAATGGTTAGATAAGTTGTGTTGAAAAGTTACAAAGGAGCTTCTCAGCTCCTTCGTATGTGTTCCCAACCAAGAGGGATTGGCAGTTTCTATTTCCCTTTTGATACCTTAAGACACATGGAAAAAACAACAGAAGTCCAGTCCAGAGTTCGGAAAGAAACACAGTTGAAAAAAAGAAGAAAGGCTGTGAATAGACAATCAGATACAAACAGGTGATCTAATGAAGAGAGTAGAGGAAGAGGAAGCTAGGAAACTCGCTCCCAAACCTGTAAACAATACTTGCTATTCCAAAGAGTATATGCCTTCAATTTTAGATGAGAAAGTGAAACAAAAAAATTACAGTAGGAGGAAAAAAAAATAAGCTGTAGGTTGGAGAAGTATAAAGCAAAGTTTTTAAAAAGTCAGAAAAATAATCCATCAGGTTTCTGGACTGTCATGATCATGGGGAACAGATGAATGAGAAAAAAGAGAATGTATGCAAGAAAGCAGAAGTGCTTAGGACTCATCTTGTTGAGCTCTGCTTAACAGCAAACATCCCTTCCTGCACAGTTTGAAGGAGGGAAGTAATCAGAAGAGAGTTTCCAGTTTAACTCTTGCAATACTCACTTTCAATATAATTTCTTTCAATTCCCCACCATTACTTTTACATCAAGCCAAATGTGTTATACCAAAGAAGCCATCTGAGTCTATTATTGTTCTATTCTCATAATACTGTTTATTATGCATATTTTGATCTGTACAGAAAACAGCTGCAAAAAGTATATAATCACATCTGGTGAAATGCTGGTCTACTGAAACCAACATATGTTTCTCTGTTGATTCCACTGGGGCTGAAGTTTAACTCCAGATGCATTACTTTTGCTTCTGCCTCTGCTTAAATTTTCCACATCCTATATTGAAACTCTGTCCTTGTCTTCCAGACCTTTCTCATTCCCAATTAAGATGCCATGCTGGAATGGTTCTCCTATCACAATCTTTGCTCCCTTACATTTTGCCAAGTGCCAAAACTAGGCTCTTTGTTTCCTGTGCTTTTTAAAAACCTAAAGAAGTAAAGAATAAATGAAAACCACTCCTTTTTTAAAATCACAGTATTTAAAAAATAATCCTCTTTAAATAAATCTGAGAATTTCTTTCATACCATAGTCCAATATGCAAGCAAACTATATAGTCATGGAAATTACTGCTACAGAACATGACATGAGACCGTGGCAGTATGGAACAGTATCTCCAGGAGAAAAAAGGTTGTCTCCCTAGGATATTACCTTTCCTCTCCCACTAATCCGATATCCTGTTAGACAAAGTGGGCAATTAAAGGCACGGATGCACCTGCACTGAAGTGAATGTGAGAAAAAACATTTAGCACACTAAGAATTTTCATGTTGGGAATGTAGTAGTCAGGGAAGAACAGCAATCTGGCATGAGATTTTTGTTTGGGAAAGCCAGTATTAAGAGAATAAGAAATACCAACAGCTATGGATACTGACAGCTCCAGTTAGGTAATTAGTTTCTCCAGCTGCAATATTCTGGGCATTAATACCATTGCCATTCATAGCCATAAAGTGATTATTAAAAGTGTAAAAATCTCCTGTGACTGAGGTTTAATGTTGTGCATTAGACTTCCAGTTAGATAATTACTGCCATCACATTTTACAATATTGTCTATTGCCACTAATAATTCCAGGTGACTGAACTAAAAGACAAAGTGATCCCAATATGATCTTGTTAATATTTAATCCCTGCCATGTTCAGAGAATTCTGTTGTCCTATTTTTTTGCTTTCAGCTTTCAGAATATTATGGTGGATTTTCACTAATTTTTTGAGAAAAAAACCCTTGAAATTAGGAATTGTAAATATCACAAACATTTCCCCTATTTCAGTATTTGATTTTGCAAACTCTATAAAATACTAAGTCTGAAATCACGCTAATGTTGACCAATTAATACAAGGTCATTGCAGCTCTGCTTATTATCCATTGCTTTGGTTCAGTTTTTATGTGCATTCTGGTTGTCTAAGAAAAGGGGAAAGTAGTTCAAACTCAGCCTTACTCTTTTGCCAGATCTTGATGTCAGGCTAACTCAGTTCAATCTTTTTGTAGCTCCCTATTTCACCAGCCAAAATAATCTTTGTAATAGAATCTCCTGTACAAAATGCACTTCTCGGAATATTTTATTTAAATTCTTAACATTCCAAATAGGTGAGAACAGGTTTATGACAAAAGAGTTTCCTTAAAGGAAATCCTCAACTACTTAGTAAAGCAGGATTGCTTGGACTTTTAAAAAAGATCTTTCCAAAGAAGTACAGTGAGGAGTGGCATCTCTCTCACCCTCTGTCTCCTCATCCCTCCAGTTCTTCAGAAACATCTGAAAGAGGCACCTGACAGACACCACCTATACTGACAGGAACATCAGTAAGATGTCACAAACAAAATGCTGAAGGCAATGTCATCATTACACCTCCCTCCTCAATTTAGGCATGATTTTTTCCCCAGAAGCACAATATGAAAAATAGATTAGCGCTACCAGCCAGGCAGGGAAATACCCTGAGTACCATCAGCAATCACGTAATTACTCCCATTGCATTACCTCTTAGACTTCACAGGAAAAGCCTAAACTTTCAGTTTTCTAGCATGTGGCCTGTTTGCCCAGATTAAACTTGTGCCACAGCAGTGGAAGAGCTTTCTTACTCTTTAAAAATGGCTATGGATTTCCAAGGAAGGGTAAAAGTGTACTGGAAAACAGTGTTTGCCTCAGAGCTCTTTTGTGAGTTGTTTATGCTCTCAGTCCATCATCCAGTGTTTTCAGTGTTGCCAGTGATAGTTCAAGAGAGAAAAAAGGGTAAACACAGCAGCTAATGCTGAGAACCTCATTTTACAATGATTTCTCTGGAAATTTTCCCAGATTCCACATCTGCCCTGGCACAACAGGCTACATTTCAGAAAGTGGATCTCACTGGAGATGCAGTAAGTACAGCTACACGTTCTCAAGTGGGGAGGCTGCTTTTCTTCTCTTCATTTGAAATAATGTGCCTGCTACTCATCCTTAAAACAAACAAACAAACAAAATCCAGCTAGCCAGTGAGAACAAGAACAACGTACATTATAAAAGCCACAGGCAGGTTCCTTTCCAGTTCCCAATATTCCAGTTGCAATACCAAGAGCAAAGTAGAAACAGAGCCCTATGACAGACAGGTCCAAAATAGTTAAGATGCTTTCTTTTGTTATCTCAGTTCTGAAATATTTTTAGATGTCTCTTGTGCTTCTGTCCTTAGTTGTAATAGGGAGGTGATAGTTAAGGTCAAGACACAAAAAGTGCTGTCTCTGACATTGATGTTTTGGATAATTTTTCTGTATTACAAATATCAGATTCAATTTTACAGAATCATAGAATGACTTGGGGGGTAAGGAACCTTCAAGTATCATCTGGTTCCACTCTCCCTGCCATGGCAAGGACACCTTCCATTAAACCTGGCTGCTTAAACCCTATCCAACCTGGCCTTGAACACTGCCAGGAATGGGGGCATACAAAACTTCCTTGGGAAACCTGTTTCTGTGTCTCACCATCCTCTTAGTAAAGAATTTCTTTCTAATACCTCATCTAAATTTTCCCTCTTCCAGTTTAAAGCCATTCCCCCATGTCCTATCACGTTATGCCCTTGTAAAAAAGGCTTCTTCAGCTCTCCTGCACTCCCTTTTATGTCCTGGAATGTATAAGGTATCCCTGGAACATTCTCTTCTCCATAGGCAAGGTTCTCCAGCCCACTGAGCATCTTCATGGCCTCCTCTGGACTGGTCAAACAGGTCCATGTCCTTGTTATGTTGGGAGTCCTAGGGCTGTACACAGAACTCTTTGTGGGATCTTTTCTCTCCCATAGAATTTAATTCTTAGAATAACTCCATTACTATTGCTCAGCATTTACAGCCATGTAATGTAAAAAAAAAATAATGCTAAAGTAAATTCCATGACTTCATGTAAATCTCTGTATTTATTCCAGATAGCGAAGAGGAATCACAGCATATGTATGAAGGATTTCTCTAATTTCTGACAAAACAAAAAGCAAATATTCAAGGGTGTTTTTTTTCCTCAAAATGTCAAAGAACAAAAGGATACAAGCTATACAGGCTGACTAGCTATTATTTTGACAGGTTCTTAAATTAAACTACATAAGTTTGAAAAAAGTGAAAAAAGTTAGTTTCCAAGACACTCGCAGTCAATTCTTCCCTCTAAAATTAACTGTGTTTTCCTTCTGAGGAGAGTAAGATAAAGAAAATCTCAGTAAGAAAGAAAAAAACAGGCAAATTTTTTTCTTTCACAACCCACAGAATGTTTGAGGAAATGCTTGTTTATTGCAGAAGGAATTTTTGTGTTTTGCAGAGGACTATTTCTCTATGTGTAATACAATGTGAGAGTGGCCTCTCTTTTCTTTTTATGGCTAAAGGGGTCACTGTATCCATGGACAGCCCTTCCAGTCTTTTCTCTTCCTCTGGCTCTCTCCAAAGTAATTCTTTGAATGAAAACCCCACTTCAAAACCTTAAAAGAATTTCTAAAAAAACCCCAAACCAAACACCAAATGCTGCAATGGACCCTGTAAGTCCCCATTTTTGTCTCATGGGTATTCATCCTATGAAGAAAAGATTTCTGTATTGGCAATGGGACTTCCTTTGTTCTGCACTCCCATTAAGGCACTGATTTGTGTGTTCCCCAAGGACCAGGGCACTTCTTGAGACAATCACGGGCTCAGGTGTGCAGAAAAGGTTATTCAAGAGATCCCAAGGGCAACCACAGTCTCTTCATTCATGTACCTTTTGTCCCTAATAAAGCTTCAGCATGCTCATGCAATATGGGACTTTTTTGTTAATATGTTTGAGATCTTCCTCATGTGCTGGTTCTGTGTTTTAAATGGCCCACAAGTCAGCGGAAGATTGTAGGTTTTATTCTGATTTCCTTAAAATCTTACAGAAGACACTCAAATGTCTGCATTACTGTAAGAGCACATGAACCGAGTTCTTGACAGGCAAAAGAGAAATAGCAAAAACAAAGACTAAAAAAAAAGGAAAGCAAAAGCTACAATTAGTTCAAAGACTAAGAAAGGAAAAAAAAATAACATCCCTTTATTCAGCAAAAGGAAAACTGACTGCTGATGATGTAGACTGGGAGCTAGGAGATTATTTGTTAACTGCTGAAGATTGAATTATGGTAGTGGAGCCCATGAAAAGAGTTACTGTTTGTTAAAGCAGTTTCACTTCATTCAGAGGAAGGTACAAACAACAAAATTGGGTATAACAGAAAAAAACCCACTTTGAATTTGTGACCTGGGAGTAAGGTGTGCACTGTTCCTCATTTGACTTGTCACAGAAATGATCAGCTCAACATAACTGAGCCTTCTCCAATCAGAAGGCAGACTCCAGGATACCGAATTTTGTGACAGCATGCAAGTGATACTTACCATTGCTACTGGACAGCAGGCCTATCTGATTTCTGGCTTTCCAATTACTGCATATCAAACAAATAGCCATTTTTAAAGATTTGAATTAATATTTAAGTGGAAGGATGAACCAACACAGGCTTTCAATATTTTTTCTTGATAATAATCTTTTTACAATTAAATAAAAAAGTAGAGGAAGATTTTTATGGAGGATAACAATTTGTGAGTCAGTTAATAGTAAGGAGAGGGACAAAGAAAGAATCTTAAGCATCTTAGAGGCAAGACAGACAAAGAGAGAATTTTGTCTTTCCTTATCAGTTCAGTGGTTTAAGCTTATGCTTAATTTTACCAATTCTTACTACTTATTAGGTAAATCCAATTTGTAGAGCCATGCAGTTCATTCACCACTTATCTAAAGTATTTCAATGGCACAGAGTAGGAGTCCTCTTGCGGGGTATTAGAAGGAAACTAATGAATAGGGTCTCAGGAGAAGAGATCAATCTCACCTATCTTCAGTAGGTCTATACTGTTGAAAAGTTAAGTACTTCATTTCACCCCATTGTCTATCCCTGATGTACCTCTAAAGGGCTCTGTGGTTGTTCCTACAAATGGCTATTTAAAAGTAGCATGATGTGCCTCTGGAGGATGTTTCTCCCTCTTCTGCTGAGGGTGGGAGCCCACACAATCAACCTAGTCTAGTTTGAGATGATTAATCCTCCAAATTGTTTTAAAATGTAAATCAAGACCTTAAATCCAGCAGACAGAATCTGCACTATATGCATTTACTTAATAAATGTCATTTTTTTCATCATTTAGAGGCACTGATGAGGCTGAATCCATTTATATGTATAAGTCGCTTTCAAATCCTGGAAGAGGGTGTATAATAAGGTGATTACTTCATATTTTTAAATAACATGCTGAAAAGTTGAAATGTAGTAATTTAAGTAGCAAGCAACAGCTCGGCTTTGTTTAAATGCAGTAACTATACCAATAAATTATATTACCATTTATTAATAATATTTTCCTTTAATAAACTAGTTCATTCCACGTTGACATTTTTATATTTTTATTTTACTGGTGAAAAACTAATCCAATTTCCAGCTATAAATAATGATGTTATGAGCTCTTCAGATTTTGAAAAATGTTGACAATTAGAGGATAAAGGAGAAGAGAAAGAAAATGATTAAGCCGCTGAAAAGGCTGTTCTGAGGGCACAGTGGAGGAGCTGGACAGACTTGAACATTTTAAGTACCAGGTACTCCAAAGAAGGACAACATGTTCAACTGAATAAACTGAACTTGGAGACTTTACAGGAGTGTAATGGGGTCCTAAGAAGAAAGGCAAGAGGTGTTTGGGAGCACAGGAGGAGTAGCATGCTGGGCAGCCCCACAAGGCTGCAAGCCCTCCATCCACATTGCTTTCAATAGTAACCCCTGAAGATTGGGTTATTTCCAGGAGAATAAAATGCTGGGAAAAAACCCACGGAAGTCATGTCTTCTATTAGAGAAACTTTATAATCCACCTTCACACAGAAAGAGCAAAGACCTTAAATTATGTGGTATCAGAGGATGGCCATCCATCTGTGGAAGCAGCCAAAACATCCCCAGTTTGCAGTCTAGAGCTGGTCCAACCCCAAATCTTCAGCTGCTTTCAGATTGTTGCCTTGGACTGCCATTCCTTTCTTACCTAACCTGATCTCTGTTGCCTTCCATATATACCTTACTTCTTCTGGTGTATCAGGCATTTTAGAACCCAAAATCTCTCGGTTCTAAAATCTCCTCAGAAGGTTTCTGAAAGGAATGGTTTACATATATTTATATTTGTACCACGTGTAGGGGGAAAAAAGGATTTTTGTGCATATTCACAATTTATCAATATCTATAAAATTGCCATTTCATAATTATTTGATTTTTTCAAAACCATAAAATGTGAAAGCAACCTGCAACCCCAAAGTAGACATGATCAGTGTACTTCCAGAATAGCTTGGCATTTTGTAGCAAATAACTTACGCTGCATTTATCAAACTGAAAAGAACCTTTCCTCAGGGGTGCATAATCCTTTCTGCTCCTTGCCTTATAATAAACTAGATTTATCCCTAACCTTAGCTTCTGTATAACATTTTGTAGACCTACTATATGTAGGTTTTAAACCAAATCTGCAAAGATACTGCTTTCCAATATTCTCCAGAAAGCACTCCTAATGCTTTAAGGAAGTCGCTTCCTACATTTCCTTCATGTACAGCTTTCAGGCACAGAAATCACACCATTAATCTCCATAAAAGTAAAAAAAAAAAACAAAAAAGAAAAAAAGAAAACTTCCAGTAGTCAGTATTTTGTGAGTGGGTCTGTTTTAATAGTTGCAGTTACTCTTGTAAGTAGAGTGCCTGAATTCTGCACTTAATGCCAGCTACTGAATTGTGTTATATATGAAAGCACAAACTCAAATAATACTCCAAGAGTCAGCAATTTTCTCAGTGAACAGAGGGCTGTGGACAATGCTAGGCAATATCAATGATAGTTTGCTGAAGTCCAGAGAGGAAGTGGACTTCAAAGAATGTGCTATAGAAGATGAATACATGACAGAAAAAACCGTCAAACACTCCTTTAAGAATAGCACGGAAATAAATTATTCAATAATTCACTACTTTCCTTCCCTAACTTTTCATCACTTATAGCTAAAAATTTCCAAATTTGCAGAAGGAATAACGAAAAATGTTGATTTTTTCAAGGAGATGCATCTCTTTTTACCTATATAATTTGAAAGCAAACTGGGTCAAAAAAGTTAGGTTGTCCAATAGTCATACATCGGTTCTACTGCATTCAGAAATAGACAGAAATATCTGTGGAACCAAATCAAATAAAAATTCATGTTTTGTCTGAACAGCTCCAGTATTATCTACATAGGGATAAATACAAACATGGATCTGGCAGAATGGCTGCTCTCTTGTGGTAAACAGTCAAATTTTCCTATTAAAATAAGGGTACCAGCAATATTTGTCCTCATGAAAAAGTTGCCTTGGAAGAATAAATGTTAAGAAAATTAATTACACGAAGATAATTGAATTATTCTTGCAAAGATACAAGTTTCAAGAACAGTTCAGAGAAAAGTTCTCATGCATACATGAAAAGAAAGATACGATATAGGGTTATGTTTAGTCTATTGAATCCAGCTCATGGGTATGAAATTGAAATGCAACAGCTATGAAATTGCTTGAGATTAAGTGGCATATATGGTCAGAGCAAGAGTGTATTTGATTTCTCTACCACATTGCAGTCCACGCTCAGGCCAAAACCAGAAATAAATGTGGTGTCTTCCTCCTACGATTTATTAAAGAGATCAAAATCTTAACAATTTTCCAAATAAAACAACAACAACAACAACCAGAATTCTCTGTTAATTACAGGAGACATCTCATACACTTCAGTCTGATGTGTACCACAGTCTTGAGTTTTCTGGCTTTTCCTGGCAGCAGCATCTGTGTTCACCAGCTGCTCTTGGTAAAGAGGTACAAATTGATGTAGCAATCCAATGAAAACTAAATCCTTCAATAATTTAATGAAAAAAATAGGAAAGTTACACATTGAGCACTTATATGTGCCCTCTTTCTTGATAGTCAGTAGTGATGCAAAAGGTCCCTCTCTGAGAAAGGTGGACTGGAACTTTCCCATGATTATAGTCAGGATGAGAATTTGATGTTACAGCTACATTTGAAAAAAAAAAAACTTCTGGAAAACCTGCCCTCTGTTGCCTGTCATCAAACTTAACTTTGTACAAAACCCATAAATAACACTGTCTCTTTCCATGTGGATGCAAACAGGATGATCATTGCATCAACTGCAAAATACAATACCTGTTTTTAACACAAAAACTTTTGCTGTACCAGCAGGAATTTTGAAAAAAGGCAAAGCAAGTCTGACATCAAACATCAATTGAAATGTCCTTTATGTCTATATAAATAAATAAAGGGTAACTCCTTTTAGATGACAAACGACTGAATGGGTACATTGGCTGTAAAGAGCTGCCAGCAGCCTTGTGTTCTCAGATCCACAAACACAAAGTGATGAAAAATGCCATCCTCAAGTAATCAGGTATATTTTGAAGCTACCAGTAGCATCTTTATATAATCAACACCGGCAGAGATGACATTTATGTAAATTACTTTCTAAATGGCTATTGCAATAAGTAACTGCTGCACTAAATTTCAGAGAAATTATGGCTTTAATTTACAGCACTTGGGAGAATTTTTTCCTATCTATTTTTTTCAATGCATGCATAAATATGAAAAAAAATCTTCTATAATTCAATGAGAAATGTTTTATACATCCTAGAGAAATTAACCATTTCTGAAGAACATTTGTCAAGCATGTATGAAATAATCCAGTTTTTTAGTGATTAATTATCACACAACTTGCAGATTTTCAATCTCATGAAAATGGTAACTTTCAGAACTTAGAAAAAAAATAAGGTATAATTATGTACCACTAAGGGTACTGTGTCATCAGTTTTTATGGTATAATTAAGATGTTACATTATTGTGTAGAAAAATAAGAGCTGACAGGCAGCAAGACTGCACAATTAGGATGCCACCTCAGTATTGATGTCAGATGAAAGGCCAAAGAGTAAATAATTTCTTCTCCCAGAAAGATGCACTCCCATAGTGCTGTTTCTAATATGAAATAGGATTTAATTCAATGAGGGACACCAGACTCAAGTGTCACTGCCCAGGCTATGACTTTTAATACCATTGCAAGCACCAAAGAACATTGTGAGGGAGAAATGTACCAAAGGTTTCACAGAGAGAATCATATAGGGAGGGGAATGAAAAGTTCTTTTTGAGCACCTCAGGCTGGTTCTTAGTTTCTAGCTACTCAAATCTTAATTCTCCATTTCATTACTAAATAACTCCTGAATAAGGAGTTATTCTAAAACACTGAAAACATTCTGTAACACTGGAAAGTTTGGCTGACAGATGAAGAAGGTGTGATTGTAAGTTATTCAGATTCCCTCTTGTGACTCTAATGTCTCCTGACCAAAAGAAGAAGAAAAAAATTAACTAAAAAAGAATTTTTCAGTTTTTCAAATTAACTTTCTGAACCATGGGCAACTACATACTAGATTTTTAGTTCAGAAAGGTCCACACGGTTATCTTTCAACTGATTCCTGTATCTATCCATAAAACCCTTCCCAGAGCTTTGTAGAAAATAGAGAAGACCTGCAGCACAAAAGACCAAAACTGATAAAAACATAACTTAGTTACTGTGAGTTCATCATGGCACTGATGTGATTAAATATATAGATCTACTTCAAGAAATTGCCTTGTATCCAGATTCCTTCATCTTGTGCACTCATGGAAGATTTCTCAAATCAAAATTAGTAGATCTCATGCCATATATGCTCCATTCCTCTAGAGCACTTGGGGGGTTTTGTGGGTTTGCTGGTAATCTTTTATAGACTGTGTTATCAGAGTATCTTTCATTGTATACTGGATGACACAGCCAACATTTTTTCCAATGTAGTTTGTACATTTTTTCTTTCTAACATTTCTCTGGGGAAAACCATTTGACTCTGGATTCATACTGGCAAAGGAAGGATGATGTCCCTGTCATGCCTCCCATCTATGAAACAGAGATGAAGAATCATAAAGCCAAAGCAATCTATTTTGTTTTATTGTATACATTATGATCTTCCAGCTGGGCTCCTGGCAGGCTCACAGAATAAACCTCAGCTGGGAGAGATTTGGGGCATCTGTGCCTTATCTCATTTATGTATTTATACCTGCCAAATGGTCCTGAAGACTCTGACCCCTCCTGAAATACCACCCTTTGCTTGCCACAACAGAAAGATTATTTTCACTTCCCTTTTGCAGCCACTCAGGTTTACTGGTAAGGTAGCCCAGATCTGAAACTGTTCCACTGTCTCATTCAGATGACTGTGGATCTCAGCACTGTTTTTCTTCACGAACAGCATGAAACCATTCCAGCTCCCTTTTATAGGAAATGAAATAATCAATTTGGGAGTATTACAAAGGCTGGTCACTCTGCCCTTCCTGCAAATCCTACAGTTTTCTCTGTCTGCACCATAAAAGATGGAATAACATACAGACATCACTAAGTTTTGAGGCTAAATGTGAAAAAACCTATTTTTAATAGCTTCAATTGAGAAAGACAGAGATTTTTTAAAAGTACAGCTAAGTAGGAGAATGAGGAGGAAGGAAAAAATAATTGAAGAGGAGGAACAGCAATGTCACTTCTATTCCACTCACTTGTGTTCTGACTCTTCAAAGTAACTGAATCAAATTAGAAGAGGAGAGAAATAAATGAGAAATAATACTGGGGCAAAGGAAGATGAATCGAGGTAGTGGAAGGCTGATGGGATAGGACAGAAAGAGGGTTAGAGCTGAAGAAAAGGTCATTAGCAAGCATGAGAAGGTAGCAGTAGCAGAGAAGTGCACAAAAAAAGACAAAGGAGAAAACAAAATTGGAAGGGGATAGAAATAGGTGAGCAGGGGAGAGACATCACTACAGACAATTCTGGGAAAGCAAGTCCAATCATAAAAATCTCCCTTACTTGCCATGCTCATTGATTAAAGCTCGAAGCTATACTGACCTTCAAAACTGTTCATCCTGCCAAGCACAGAATCACTTTTTCATGTTCTCCGGTACTTGCTCAGCTCTTCACAAACTTCCATTACTGAGATAAGCCATTAGCAAAAAGGTACTCAAAATTAATTTGTGAGCACATTAACTTCTCTCTTCTGTCTCTTCATTAACTCACTGTGCTGAAGACTCTTCCATGGTGTTTTGTACACACCTATATTTGTCCATGCTCAAAAATTTTTTACGTAGAGGACACTTTCTAACAGTTTTGGAAGCAAGACAAAGTAGAACCATTAGCAGACTCATCCACATTTAAACTTTCAATGCCGCCTTCTTTGACTTACTGCCATGTTGTAAAATTGTATTTAATTTTCTTTCTTCCAGATCTTCAGCAGCAGAGAAGCATGTAATAAAAAGTAAAACCCTCCCAAAGTACCTCTTGCCAAGTGCATGTAATGTAATTTGTCTCTGTAACATTTCATGTGTTCACTAATGATCTAGAAGAGATAGTTTGTTACCAGCAATAAAGTTCAGGTAAGACGTCACCCTAAAAGATGTTTCAAATTGCAGCATAGGAAAAGGATTTATGTGCAGCTCCAGAGCTGGGAATAGTTTAGAAGGATGCTATATAAGAGAGAGAAGGTGAGAAGGGAACAAAAGGTCCTAAGAGGGAGATTGGGACTGTTAATCTTGGTCTAGAAGAAATGCAAAACTGAAGGAAGAAGGAAAAGACAGAGATGCCAAGGGAATGCAAATCAGATAGAGGATATGGCTCCTGCATAGTGGAGTGGGACTGACAAGTGACATCCTTCCTCCTGCTAGCACAGGAGTCAAAACCAGAGAGGAAAAAAGGGAGGAGAGGAAAAAAATTGTAGTAGAAGAACACAAAGAGATGGGAAAGAAATTGAGGGTTGTCTCAGTCAAAAAGAAGCATCCTTGAAGAGGAAGCATTCTAGAGTAAATACTAGTCTACCTTTCAAAAATAGACACTAATAGACCATAGATAGATAAATGTGGAAAATAATTAATTAGGGGGATCTGTGTCATGCAGTATAGAAAGTGAAGAGGTGATATAAAAGATCAGAAACCAAAGGCAAGATATTTATAATCGATTTATTATGTAATGTAAATTCTAAGTAAAATGTCAGTCCTTCAAAAAGAAAATTTCCCTCCCTCTGGGTATTCACCCAATCTGTGGATGTGGGAAGGTGGCAGTACTTTGCAGAACTTGAAAGGGTTTACAAACTACTGGGTGAGAGAGAGGAGTGAAATAGAAATGAAGGAGTGAAATGCCTTTTGTAGTGTTGCAGATTCTTAAGGAAAACTAAGGAAAGGAAAACTAAGAAAACCTAGGTTCTTAAGGTAGCTAATTAAACAACAACAACAACAACAAAAACCCAACAAACCCAAAAAACTAAACACC
>VXBB01020334.1:120407-151964 GCA_013399915.1 Illadopsis cleaveri | reverse complement strand
AAAAAAAAAAAAAAAAAAAAAAAAAAAAGAAGAAAAAAAAGCAAGTCAAAACACAGTGTAAAGAATACATTATCAAACACTAAGATGGACTGAGGACTTAAGCTTTTGTTCCTGAACTTTGTTTCTTGTGTAATTTTTCATGATTCAATACTCTCGCAATTTATGCAAAATAAAAAGGAAAAAAGAAAAGCACTTGCATGTAGAAATACAGCTAGCATTTAGGTAGCACCTTAGCACCTAGTTCCTCTGCATAAACACAAATACATGTAGAGGGGGGCTTTGTGGTCTAAATACTGGCTCATGGAAACCTGAAGGCTTGAACAGGGGGGTCATTTGATGACTGTCTAAAAATTGAATTACTTGTACTTTTCCACTGTAATCTTACATTTCTTTTTTAAATTTTATTATGTAACTCTGTGGCCAAGAACCACGTTGCTTCCAAAGAACCAACAATGGTAGAGGGGCACATAAGGTAACAGTTTAAAGTATGTGTAAACCAAAGACATGCAGGATAAAGGCAGAAAGAATACTGGGATTTTCTTGGCCACAGATAGCTGCTTTAAATCTCACAAAAAAAGTAACTGAAGAAAACAGATTATTATCCATAGATGAAAACCACAATTATTTCAATTTCTTCTGTCAATACTGTATCTTCAAAGGCAACATAGTAATAATAATGATAAAGGCAACAGCAATAATAATAATAATAATTTTGCTAGAAATTACATTGGAAATTCTGTATCTCTATTGTAGAGCTGAGTGCAGACTAAAAGAATCAATAAAAAAAGGAGGCTGTAAATGCATTGTGCTCCACAAGGAATTAGCAGCACCACAGCGTAATTTGTGGCTGCCACAACAGCAATTGTTTCAGAGACCCAATTCTTATTTCTTATTCAGAGAACAGAGATGAACTGGATCCAAGGGAAATAAGATTCTCTCTTAAACTAAGAATTTCAAAACTCATAAACCACACTTTCAGACAAAATAATATCTTTATTGTGTATTTTGAAGTCCAGGACTAGGCTTGTACGACTTTTTCCGATCTAGGCTGTGTTGCCTGCATGTTATTTAATGCACAGGTGGTTTAAAGCTCTGCTTTTAGGCTGTCATAAATTACAGATGCACCTCATTCGCTTCTGGGCACTTTTACACACAAAACATTTGAATGATCGTATGCATAACTAAGTGAATGGTTCCTCACATACAGGTGACTTAGAGACTAAAGGTTTTTGTTTGCCTGTTTACTATTTTAGCTGAAATACACATACATTTCAAATTTTAGCTAGAAAGATCTTCGCTTTGAATAGTATATGCAATACAAGCCTGGCCTAGACTTCATAGAAAACATCCTTATCTCACAAAGCTGGTTCCCAGGAAGATATTTGATTTAGCAATGTCCTATCACTTGTGTATAAAATTGTTATTGATTAAGAACATATAAAGGTAACAAGTCAGAAGAAGGGTTTGGTACTGCTGAAGTGAGTAGTACTATGGCACACAACATTGAAACAGGATGCCAAGAGACTCCATCACCTTCTTCCTTGTCACATGTAAGTCAGACTCCAGCAGGTTTCAAGAATTCCTTTCTGTTCCTGTCCTCATGAAGTACAAAACCCCTCTATCAGCTTTTTTCCATAGACACTTTTATCCTGTTACTACAATATAACATATTATAGAAGTTTAGCAGTGATATCAAAGTTATAATGAGTAGTATCACCTATTAATAGTTGTTCTGGAAAAAAAAACAAACAAAAAAAAAAGTTATGACCTAGTAAAAATTTACTCTCTGGGACACACCAGAAGTAGAAATATCTTTAAAAAACCCAGAATCACAACAATAAGTGGTGTAAATGAACTGAATTTTTAGTAACAGATTAAATCTAATCCTCCCAGAGTCTTTCACTTTAAATGACAAATTTTGCATGTTATAAAATGACTTGAAAAGGGCTGAGTTGAAGAAGGACCAGACATGGCAGCATATTTTGCAGTGATTCAGAACTGCTAGCATAGAAAGGAAAAGGCAGCTACGATCCATTGGAGGAAATTCCCAAAGAAAGAGGGAGTCTGATGCAGAGCACTGGTCAGGTCACAAATGTTCAGCTCAGACCACCCAAGCTCAGAAACTGGAGCAGAGGCAAAGATTTTTGGGACCGCTCAGGGAAGACTGGAAGTACAGACTGAGAGGAGACCAGCAGACTAGCATGTTTAGGCCAAGCAGAATGAAAGCTAAAGGGTGTGTGCACTGATCAGGGAAAAAGGAAGGGGTGGAAAATCCTGGTGTCAGGGGCAAGGGGAGGGGAAATATTAGCACAAACCCATCCCCACCACCGACACCACCCAGTTTTGTGTGACTCTTTAAATAGTAGGAAAAAATTAGGATCAGAACCCAAAGTCCAGGATCTCGAGAAGATGCACAGGAAGCTCCCTGGAATACATACACACTGAAGGTGCTGTGCAAATCAGATCCATTCCTTGGTACCTTCCTCCCACAGCCCAAGTACAGGACAGTAACTCCAACTCTCACCATTAATAAAAATGAGGCTATTGCAACCTAACACAGCTTTGAAAATCCACACATTACACATGTCCCAGGTCACAAAGACTATCAAAACAGTGAGAGGAACCACCTTAATATTATTTATTTACAATTATTCAATTCTACAAGTAATGATTTTATTGATTTATATATTTTTAATAAAAAGTTGTTGTGGATATATGAATCTAGGCAAAGGGCTCCAGAAGCAAATATACAGAAATCTTCTCATCTTTCATTATGGAAGAAACAGTCATGACATTTCAAATAAAATTAAAATATATCACTCAGAAGACTTACAGGTTATGCAACTTCAGCTTCCCCAGAAACAAGAAGAGATTGAAACAAGGTATCTAAAAAGGAAAGCACCTGGTCTTTTATTTTGAAATGTCAAAGTTACGTGATTTACAGGAGAGGATACATAAACCAGAAAATATTATTGTTTTGTCCTTTCATGACACTGCTTTTCTCACTTCATTGAAGTAGTCAGAGTCTTAAGACTCAGTCCTGTGTTTCACCTAATATGTGATACTGTCATGGATTCATTTTTGATCTGTGTTAGTTTAGAAGGGCACTATTCATTTTTTGACTGAAAATCTCTGAGGACAAAATCTTTGTGAAATCATCTGTCTGATACGCTTAGCCTATGCAGAAGTGAAAAGTGCCTCTTAAATTACTTCAAAATCTGTATAGATTTCCCCCCCATACTCAGCTTTATTACCTTGAAAAGGGGAAGTGAAGGCAGCTCTAACTTCCCACAGTACAGCTGCTGGCAAATATAATCCACTGGCCCAATAGTTAAATATCCAGCTCAGCAGGACTTAAGATAGCTCCATCTATCATAGCTCATCTCTTTTCATGTGACTGTTACAGCTAAATGAATGCAAAATAATAATTGTTCTAGGCAGTCAAAGGAAAGAAGACAGTGAAAGCATAATATAAACTCTCTGGACACTCCAGCACTTCTTGGAAATGTTTCTCTTTCTCTGTCTGCCTCAGGTTAATTTATTTGCTATTCCTGCAATATTTATTTCTGTAGTAGAGACATTAGTGTGAACATTGTGTTGCAGAGCCCACTAAGGGTTTCTCCTCTGAACAGAGATTACAATACAGAAAACAGGATTAAGCAGGACTGACAGCAAACTAAATGAATACAGGCAGGCAGATTTTGGTCTCTGGTCCAACAGAGATTGTATAATACTTTTCTTTTTTTTTTTCAGAAGATGAGCTAGGAAAAAACTCAACAAACAACTGCCACTTAAAGGAAGCTTTAAAATGTTGCTTAAATTAATGCCAGAGAGAACTAGAGAACATAACCTTCTATTGAATATTTTAAGTCTCAGAAATACCAGGGTGGAACATTTACATTTTGTCCTGTGAAGGATACATTCTACAGAAACATTCAGAGTTTTTATATAAATGAATTTCATAGCCCCTGTGAAGGATCTGGAGATTTATTTTGAAGCATAGGAAAACAACTCCTAAAGCTGTGATCTAAGGTCACCCACAGCCTTTGAGTTCATATGTGATACTGAAAGATAATTGAATAAACAAGCTCTGCATGCTTTGAAGGGATTTTATTTAAAAGCAAAGCAAGAAAATATACATTAACATGTCTATAATCAACACATTTAGTATAATATAACTGTTCATTAAAATGGAGGAATACAATGATCAGTCTGAAGCTGGGGCTCAGGCAATATCAGTGTATCATCCAGTTTCATGAACACTGCCATTATAGCAATATTTTCTGTTCCCAGGTCAGCTGTTTAAAAGCTGACTAGCTAACTGCTACAATAAGGAGTTCAAGATCTGGGCCCAGAGACTCAGCACCAAATCATGGTTCAGTTCAAGGATATGAAGGTTCTCAACACAATCTATTTGTATTTCACTGCTATCAGAAATTACTGGCTGCTTTACTAACAAAAGATTACAACGACCAATTTAATGACTGACTGACTTACTGAGCAAGAACATGTATAAATGAACAAATAATAAACAAAATATCAAAGTCTTATATTAACATTTAGAGAAAAAAAATACTTCACCTTTTTTTTCTTTTTTGTTTCTTGAAAGATGTTTTACAAGCAGTATTTTCTCCATACAGATGGAACAGGGTTGAAGCCTTTCCTAAAGTTGCAGATTCTCAGCTTCATCCTATCAATTACTCAGAGTTTTCACCTCTTTTTCGTACAGTCAGTCTGTTTAGAGGGCTTATAACTTTGGAATTTGACAGACACATGCGGAATGAGAACTATCTGCTTATCTATCTGCTCTGTTTCCAGTGAATATTTTTTACAGTTTAAAGCTCTATTGTCTCAAATTGAGAGTTTTAGAAAGGCAATGCTGAATTGTTCCTTTTATAACAGAATCCTTAGACTTGTTCGTGCACAGAATCTAAAGACTGTGAGTCCATTCCAGGACTTTGTTCTGGAAAGTTATGGACATGCAGAAACACTTTGTCACATTGGGCTGGAATGATCACAAAGAGAAGCAATATGAAAACATCATCTCGTTCTCACAAGGGCAGCTAAGATTTGTTTCAGAGATATACAAAGACTTTATGAGACTTTATGAGGAAAGTTTTCCTTTCAAATCTGAGATGGAGTAGTCACAGCAAAGGCAGAACTCATACAGGCAGAGGACCAGAGACATTAGAGGCCCATGGGCTGCACCTTGTGCAGGAGAGATCATGCACCTCTTCCCTCTCTCATTCATTCACAGAATCATGGAATATGTCCCAACATCACAAGTAGGGTCCAGTAAATCCTTAATAGTGTAAATGAACTAAAAAAAAAAAATTTCTTTAGAAATAATTAACACAATTCTACTAAACAGAGTCTTCTTGATGACAAGCGCTTCAATGTTCTCCATAGTGCTTTAAATTTCATGACCTTTTTTCAAAAAAAAATCTAAAAACCAACACTGGAAGACAAGCAGAAGAGCCATGACTTTCCCTAATGGTTTTTTTTACTTAAAAGGACTTAACATTTTATTGGAATGAATTATTTTACAACCTTTTTATTTACAGGTATTGTGTCTGAACCATTTAACTGGAACTTTCTAGAAATAATTCAATTTAGGATGATTCAGATATCAGGTCTGGAAATGATCATTGTAAGTAGTTTTATAAAAATAAATTGAACTACAAGTTTTATTTACAATAACTGTGAACAGCAGAAAAAGTGCTGAAATATGTTCTAGTGGGGCTATTCAGTTGTTTTTCCAAGTTGAATGAGAATGATCAACACCTTGGAACCAATTAACACATTGCCATGCTGCTACAAAACTGGTATTTTTGGTCATTCAAAAAGCCTTAGCCAAATGTTAACTAACTGATGCATTAGGCCCTTGCTGCCTTGAACTGACATTTTCTGATCACACCCTACGGACAGACAGGAGCTTTTGCACACAATGTAATCTCTCAGTGAAAGCACAAAGGCTTTTGCTCAAACGCATCTAAGCATAAAAACTTTCACTTACTCAGCCAGAAAGATTCTACCCCTACATGATCAAAGGTAAATGTACTGTTGAATTTTGATCCAAAAGCCCTAAGCACTGAGAAAATTGTGTGTGATGGCTTTGGGAACGCACTGTTCCCCATTTTGTCCAGCAGACCATACAAAGATATCCCCTTCATAAAGGGAAGCTGCTCATGACTGCAAGGAAGAATATCTGTGCTGTAATGCACCATTAAATCAAATTAACCTAATCATCCACCTGCTAAGTGAACAAAATACAGGAAAATCCCATTCTCAGCATGTTCCTTTGCTCATGATTGGCAGGGAATGAAAGCATCATGTGAAGAGTTCCTTAATGTCGCCAGTTAGCCTGTAGCTCTTTCAAAGCCAAGCAATGTACTTTGTTTCTAGTGTTTTAGCACATTTATTATGGCCAAATACAGGTTCTTTGTCAAAATTGACTGTTAACAGGAAAACTGTACTTCCTTTGAATATTTTTGTCTATTTGCCTGGTGAAGTGGGATGGGTTTATTTGTAAAATAAGTAAATAAATAATTAGAAACTACCAAACAAATAGCCTCAAGCCAAAATATTTACTATTTCAGAAAATGTCACTACAGTACTTTTTAGTTTGCTAGTGTTGTGTCTCCACCCCACCTGGGCCTGGACTTCCATCTAAAACTACACTTTTCTTTATTTACCTCCTCTTCACAGCAACATGATGCACTGGAAACTCCCAAAATTTGCTGGTTCAGAGTAAGGACTACTCTGCTTTTCTTCCTTACTGAATCAGCATCATGAAAACAAAAGCACTATTGAAGCTCATTTTTTTCCCTGTAAGACGAGTTAGTGACCGGACATCAAGGGAATGTATGTGAAATTACAACAGTCCCATTATCAGGAAATAAACTACCACCTAGGAAAATTGAATCCTGGTTCTCCTTCAGTTTTACAGATTGAAGCATCACACTTTTAGCTCTGCAACAGCATTTCTGTTAATGTGTTCTGACACCAGATGGTTTTATTATTCATATAAACATAGTACCTTTCTTTCTTTGGTAATTTATCAATAAGACACAGTTTTCCTATCTGGTGGAAAAGTATTTTATTTTTATAAAAGAAAGGTCTTGTTTAAGAGGAGGGTAGGTGAGAGAAAAATCAGGACATAGTGTCTTATATAGGAAAATTTACAAGCCACTTTCCTATTAATATTGACATTAAATTAAATCAAATCATATTTGTATCTACACACAGAGATGAGCTATCTTGTTTATGATGGTAAAATAGACAACTGTTTCAAAATTTGTACAAAGAAATCAGGATGACTGCAGCTGATTTGACTTCCATTGCATTTATGAGGTAAAGTGTTATGGATTAAAACATTTGAAAAGCTGTGGAAGACATGTGTTTATTGTTTTTATTACAGTAAAGAATGTAAACAAAGCTTCAGGCTGGAGGATAATTTAGAAGCAGTGAAGATCACACCAGAATATCAGGTTATTTTTAGTAAGATGAAATGTTTCTTGTGATCCTATTAGTAAGCCTTGGTTTTGGTTCTGTGGGTATATGGACCCATATCAATGAGGAGATTAAAAAAATGCAGCAAGAAAAATGATAATTTAAAACTACATGCTAAGATTTCTGTTTAAAATTAGTTTTTTCTCTATCCTGGTCATTCTATTTTATAACTGTTAGTGCCGTAGTAAATTCAGAACTTACAATGTGGGATAAAACAACGATACAGAAAATCCTGACATTCTACCATTATAAGTAATAAGGACATAATGGAAAAACTAATCAGAAAGTAGCAAATAAACAGAAGGTGATGAAATGTGTGAGTAATAACATTTTATTGCTCAAGTTCTTGAACAAACAAGAAACGTTTGGCCTACATTTCAGATAGGGAAAAAACATTAATAAAATAGGAAAAGTGACTTTAGTGTGAAAAATATTTAATGGAACAACTTACTTCTTTCAGGAATACACAGCTTTTTTGTACATTTGTACATTTTTGTACATTTTGTATATTTTGTACATTTTAAAATTTTGTACATTTTCAACAGTTAAAAATTTTGCACATACTTAGTGTCTCCTACGATATGTGTGAAACTTACAGTGGAAAAGGTTTTTGTGATCAGTGCTGTGGAAGTACAAGACTCTACCAACAAAGAAGCAAGGTCCTTGGCCCAAGGTGATCTGCTATAGCACAGGATAGTAGCAAAAAAGAGTAGACTAAAGAGTAACACAAAATCATCATCCTTAATGGCTTGACAGTCATCAGGAAAACAAAAATCGCACCTGAACACACAGAGAAAAAAGCCAGAGACTAAGAAGCATCTGCTTCTAAAGCAGCACACCAGTAGCATCTGATGCAATCTGGGCCACCAAGGACATTGTCTATAACTCTGACCCTGACCTCTTTGAGGAGGAGCAACAGGTGGACCCAGTGTTTCCAGGGCCTGTGGACATCTCTGGCTTCCAGCAACGCTTGCAGTTCTTGTACAGTGTGAATTCTCCCCTTTACCCTTGAGCTAACCTGGCAGTCAGGAGTGCAGGTTACCCTTTGCTCTCTCGGAGCTGTGTTTAGGGATTGATCCTAAAGGGGCAATCTGGTGCTCCAGAGCAGTGAGGTGTCATTCATGCAGTGTCCAAGAGCTCTCCCTGATCTTAGCTGCTGACAAACACCAAGTATATTTTCCCTTTTAGAAGAGGCTGTGAGGGTGTTCAGGAACAACTTTTACATGACTTATGTCACTCCAACTGAATCCCTACAGGCAATGTTTCATCTACATCAAATCTTTTCCTGCAAGAGAAGGTTCACCTGCTTTTGCACACAGGTATCTAAGATAACATAGGCTGCTTTCTAAAATTTAAAACTTAAGGATTCCTCTGTATAAAAACAAGCCATCTTTCTTTCTATTGTCCTTAATGACCAAGAAATCTCACTAAGTTTTACTGTTTTCAGCAAAACACTGAAGCAAAGGATTTCCAGAGAAAACAAGGTTCCTTGAAGAATGTGATTTCATTGCAGCATTCCCCACTGAGGACAAGATCTTCACCTGTGTGGTTGAAACACCAGGATACTTGGGGCTGCTTTTGAAACTCAAGCAGACAGCGCTTATGAATGTCTACACACAGAACTTGGGGAAGGATTTCATGGAATACAATTAAATAGAGAACAGAAACAAAAATCCTTGCAAACAATAGTCAAACTTGATTAGTCATGTCAAAAAAAAAAAAAAAAAAAAAAAAAATCATTAAAAAAAATACAGAACTATCATTGGCTATCTCATGTTACCTTGAACCTACCTGCCCTTTACTCTCAGCCCCTGACCCAAAATCTCTCTTACCATGTTTGAAGCCTTCCCACAGCTAGATATGATGTGCACTTAAAACTTTTAAACTGACGAAGAGCTTAGAAGTTTAAACTCAGAAGAAAAGACTAAAAACTCCAAAGTGAAAGACCAAAACTTGAGCATGACCTTGACCAAGAAGAATATCAGATGGCTCCACATTTGCAGGAATTACTTTCACATTTTCCACTCAATATATTTTCCTCTCCCTGTCTCTCTCTCTGTCTCTCACATTTACTGTGTGTTTTTCATACCACATAAGAGCCTAAACAGATAGGATTCAAACTCCTTGCAACACAATAACACATAACACACAAATAATTATCCTTTATAAAATTTGTATTACTGTAGGTGGGGATGCTAATCAGCATATGATAGAAGTTGATACAGTCTTTTAGTTGATAATTAGGCAAGAAGCTGGCAGCTAGGACCCAGTATGGGGCTGAGCAATGCTGAATAAAGCTGGATAATACACAGGCAAAGGACACAATGGGCCGGCAGTTCAGATGAAGCTGGGCTTGTGAATAGCCTCATATATGCCATCTCCTTCAAAAGGTCACTGGCAAACTGGAGCTACTCCAAACACAGCAAGGGTGTGCAGGTGATAATTGGTGGCAGAAGACACATATGTATGCACATATATATCTGTGCACCTGAACTCCACATCTATTTTTGAATGTAGTACGTAAGCCCTGCAATACAGAGCATAGAAAGAAGTTTTAGTTAGTAAATGTTAGATTTCTAGCCCTAGACAGATAAGAAATTTCTTTTTGATTCTGCTTCCTGAGGTATTACATAAACTGAGTTTTTGTTTTGCTGCTTTCTGTGTTGCTTTACAATCCTACTGCATTTGATAGGGCTGAGAAACCCAGCAGGAGGGGCAGGGGCAGGCATCACATGAAACGACAAAAATACGTTACCAGACTAAGCTCCACACATCTAAGCTCCATATGACAGGTAAACCACAGGGAAGAAAACACAGATCCTGTGTGATAAGCAAACATCTCATATCAGGTATAGATGCATAGATACAGAGATGTATACCAGTTACTAGGTCATGCTGCTTTTGTTTTCTCAGTGGTCAAGAGAAAGCTAGGAAATCCCTGTGTAAAACATGCCTGAGCAGCAAATAAACCACAGGCCTCTGGCTCTAATAAATACAGATCACAGAAATTTTCTGCTCTACTCCAAGGATTTTCTATGTCCTTTCACTCCCAGTTTCACAATCAACTCAGCTGCAGGATGGATGGCATGAAGGAATGGTTTAGAAGGGATGCTGAGCAGTCCAAACATCTGCTTGAGTCTGAGGAAATATGTTGAAAATATCTTCAACATTGAAGATCAAAAATTTCACCTTTGGGATGCCTCATCCTACTAAAAATGAAGACTCACAGAATCACTAGGAAAACAGCAGTGCAGCAATATATCATGCAATCTTCTGAAAAACATGGCTGCAGAATTAGAATCATAGAAAGGCTTGGGTCAGAAGGGGCTTTAAAGATCACCTATTTCCAACCCACCTGCCAGGGCAGGGAGGTCCCCCCACTAGACCAGGTTGCTCAGGGCCCCATCCAAGCTGGCCTTGAATACCTCCAGGGATGATCAGACACAGCTGCCTGATCGGATCAGTAAAAGCACTGGCAGTTGTAGGGGATTGTATATATAAATTACTGAAAAAGGAGACACTTTTTAAATTTTCATTTTATTAATGGTTTTCTCCTATGAATAATTTTGACTTTCTGGAACAATCTTTGAAAGAAAAGTGGAACCTCTTTTATCATGCAAATGTCAATGCAAAAATGAGAACCAAAATTAAACTACAGGTTACACAAAGAAGAAAGAAACATATCACAGTTGCTCTGAAAAGCTCACTTCTCCCTAGGGAAATTAAACTTGCAAATGTATTCCTTTTCTTTTCAAACATTGGTCCTTCCACCCTCCCCCCCTCCTTTTTTTTTACTTTGCAGGTGCTGGTGGGAAATCAGGGAAGGTATTCAAATGTAGATTAATTTAAAAATATACATCTGATTGGATACTGTATTTTCTGTGAGCTTTTACTGACTGCAATTCAAAGGTTCAATTAAGACAATAAGAAAAGACTAAGATGAGGCTCTTGTAATAGAGGTTGTCTTCTCTCCATGGAGAGCAAAGATTGTTATTTTAAAAGTAAGGTCTTGCAGCCAATTCCATATGTGTAGGTGAGACACAGAAATCTTTATTTTTAAACACTCTACCATAAGTGATGAACAAACACACACTCATGCACACACACACACAGAGAAAAAACCAACATGTTGCAGACACACACAGAGAATCCAATATTTAAATCTATAAATTCTGCCAACCTGACACATTAAAATTCTGGCATCAGGTGATTACAAACATTGGTGAGTATCCAAAGGGACTACTTGCTTTCTTCATCAATAATAACTTATATTTGAAGTATGGTAGAGAGGAGGTGACAATCCATTAAAAAAAAAACAAAAAACCAAAAAACAGCAAAAAACCGGAGGAAGAACACACAGAACAATACAGAGAAGGCACATTTTTCCTTTCATCCACTTTTGCTGTGGTCACTGTCTGCATCTCTCTCGTCTTGCTGGGGTCTGTTTTGGCACTGCCAAGTGTGTGTGTGTATTGGGTCCATGGGGGACCAGGTCTGACCTCTCTCCCAAAGTGTCCCAAGTTTTCCAGTATGTAATCTGGTGACTCACTCAGAACAGCACCACCACCCTCAGCATCCTGTCAGACATTGAGTTACTGCTGTGGATTTACACAAAGTGCTACCTACCATCACCAAAAGAGAGCAGAGGATGACGAGCAAAAGTCAGACTACTGACAGCCACAGCATTTCTAATGTAGAAATCCCCAAAGATAAAGACATTTTCTGTTTAAACAAGGAATGAGAGCAACCCTGCACATTCAACTCCAACTGCTTGTCCTTTCTCCAGTGCCTTTCTGCAGCCACATTCACCTAAGAAGTCCATCCAAACAGAAGCCTCTGGAACCTACTATGTCAGCCAGCAATTCAGCCCCTGACTTTCCTTTCCAGAAGTCTCAGAGCACAGGGAATGCACTTTTGAAGTGTCTTCATCTGCTGCAGTGGTGTAGAAGCCCTGAGAAATGGGGGTGAGCAGCATCCCACCTCGAACCCTAAAGCTGCCTCTACAGCAACCTCTTCCAGCTGGAGCCACTGCTTAGTGATCCCTGCTCTGTGACAGAATTGCACAGCCCTGAGCACCCTTTCACTGCTTCACTATAGCAACACAACTCTATTAAAAATTCACTTCCTATGTCTCCCCCATGCTGGTGAAAAACATAAGACAAGCTAATGCATTCAGAAGTGAGGTCTTCAGAGACTATGCTTTATCTCCAGGATTAACTATATTGAATTTAATTATTTTAGTTATATTTATATTAGTAGTTCTTACATTAGAACCCAATTAAACTGCTTCATTCTGAGAAAGGAATTTTGAGAATGATGTATTCATAATTTTAATTCTGTTTTCTTCAACACTTATTTCTATGACGTGTTTTGTTTGGTATTGTTCTTAAAATACTTGGTCTTGATGTTTTTTCAGCATCAAGTTGTTTTTCTATTAGTGGCACTGTTTGTTTAAACCATTACAAGATATGCTCCATGTGCTACTGAGGAGAAATGTCACTGCTATACATTCATGCACAGTTGTTGTTACCCTGCAGTTTTATTTTCTGCTATGAATAACTACTGAATATGATATTTTTCAAATTATTTCAATTGTTTGATCTTCAGTTCTGCAGCAGATTTAAATTAAGAATAACTGGAGAAATATTGAAAAAAATATGTTACTTGGACAAACAATTTAATACATTTTTTTCATATAATTGCCACTACCACAAGCAAGACTGTCACCCTTTCTTCCAGAAAGTCCATTGATTATCACCTCCAATTCAGCAAAAAATGTTCATAGTGGTTATAGGTACAAAGGCAATACAACAGCTTATCTGCACAATGTGAGGTATCTGTGTTATGGGACATAATATCCTCTTTTAAATTTTTTTGTATGCTCACAAATTTTATGAAACATTTATATACATCTCTATACAGGTAAATGTACATATATTTCTATATACAGACAGATGCACAGGGGTATCTATCAATATATACATACATGTATACACAAGCCCAAATACAGTGCCTATCATGCACGTTACCCAGATGCCATTGGAATGATGTAAAAAAAATGCTGGAGCATTTAGAAGACAGCAGTATTTACCAGAAAAGTAAATAGTTACAGGCAAAATGTTTTGCATAGAGGTCTGTATGGTGTGTCTGAAAGGCCAAGCCAGGCTTGAGAATGAAAATATAAAACCAAACTCACTGTCTCCTTTCTGTCTTCAAAGGTTTAGCAATTATTATTAGTTTCTTGTTTGTTACATAATTTATGGACTTCTGGCATTCCTTTAGAATACTCTAATGTTCATCTGAATTCCTATCGCTTGCCACTACTTTTGCCCGAGCCATTATATTTTAATGAAACAATTACTTATTCCAGGTTAAAAAGATTCTTAGAATCCTAGATTCTTCTTAGAAGACATCATAAATTAGCAACAGACATAGGTTTTATAACTTACTTTTCAGCTTTAAAGTTTAAAAAAAAAAAGTATCACTGTTCTTGTTGGAGAATGTAGCTAATGCACTACCTCTATGCTGATGAATAGCTTGTCTTTTAATAGGTAGTTTACATAAAAATTACATGGTGTCTGTGAACAGTAAAATTATTCTAGAACAGAGACACACAGGGTTATTTTAATGCATTGGTTTAATACACTTCAGTAGCACTCCTACAGCATGTTTTCAACTAGGGAGGAAAATTTTAATTGCTCAAACATAGTTTTAATGTAAACTGGCTGTGCTTAGCTGTACTTCATGACTCTAAGGCCTCTTACTATGGTGGAACAATAGCATGTGATAATTACCAATTCTGCCAGAGCACACACAATCAAACAATATACTTGATAGAATTCAATGACCTCGAGGCTACACTGTCTGTGCTCTCATAAATAAAACTGTAAATGACAGGAGGAGTAGGAGCTCATCTCAGGAAAGAAAATGACTGCTGCCAACAACTTGCCTCAGCAAGAGATACGGCTCAACTGGCAGTGCTCAGAAAGCACGTTCATTTGCAAATGTAGACACAGAAGTGCAGGGTTAGGCATCCTCAGAGAAAGGACTGTCCTGAGCAAGTGTGGAAATATTTGCTCTTGGCATCAGTGAAAAGTATAATCTTTATAGTATAATCACTTAAGCCATTTGGTGATAGGTCAGCTAAAAAGCATGTAGCCCAGGAACCTGTCTGGTGTAACTCATGAGCAAGGACATTAAAACAAAGAAAACTGAATCCCACAAGAAGAGCAAGAGATGATTCTTACTGCAATGCATCACTGGTCTTACTGGTTATTTGCCAGCAAAGGTTTGGGACCACTACTTCAGCATATATCCTTCTCAGGCAAAACGCTTTATCTTATTTCCTTGCTCTGTATTTGGCACATTTCGTTGCTGAAATCATTCATCAAGGAATTCAAGAATGTCCTGGATTTAACAGTAACTCAGAAGTCACACAGGCATTTAAGTGTTTGGTTGAACATGGTTTTATGGAAGGTGCTGGGGAGACTTTATTGCAACCTTTCAGTACTTTAAGGAGACTTGTAAGAAGGATGGGGACAGACCTTTATCTCATTGCACTCATTGTGTTAGGACAGGGGGTAGTGGTTTTAAACTGAAAGAAGGTAGATTTGGATTAGCTGTAAGGAAGATTTTTATAATGAGGGTGGTGAGGCACTGCAACAGGTTGCCCAGAGAAGTTGTGGAAGCCACATTCCTGGAAGTGTTCAAGGCCAGGCTGGATGTGACCCTGAGCAGCCAGGTTTTGTGAAAGGCATCCCTCCCTACAGCAGGAAGGTTTGGAACTAGATGATGCTTATGGTTCCTTCCAGCTCAAACCATTCTGTGATTCTATGCAAAAGGTGCTATTCATATAAGCACAAGACCTGCAGTTGGTGTGAAATCTTTTTTAGAGGTGTGACAAGCACAATTGTTGCTAAGCTACTTACTTTATTTCAAATGTTGGAAGAGACAAAGCATACAATGAGTCTTTTCTTGGATGATTGCTTTAAGAAGCAAATGGTCATTTGGGGATTCCTGCTTTGTTTCTTTTATTTGATTTATTTTAAGTCAAAAAAAGCAATAAGAATCCTTTTGTTTTCCACAAGATATTCGCGGAACAGCAATACAGCATCCATCTATGGGACTAAAAATCTTCACATTATTAAGGCATCCATGTTTCTCATAAATTCAACTCTGGGTTGTGCTGTCTTGTATTGGTCAAAAAGATTTACAGCAGCCAGTCAGTTAATCTTACATCTATCTGAAACTACCAGAATACTCTTGCAAAGAGAACACTCTTGCAAGGCTAAAGATATATAAGGTAACATCAAGACAACAAGCATCTGAACAACACTAGGAAGTACTATGCATTACACAAACACGGCTTGGTCTCCCCCGATGGCCTATAAACCCAGTAATTTTTTCCCTTTAAGATCATAACGGTAATGAACACATCTTTCACTCATTTCCTCACTTTAAAGTTCTCCAAAGAAATGCCTGAAAGGGTGACATTACTTTCTTCTCCAAAGCTGTTGAGTTCCACATGATTGAAATTACCTTCCATAGACTAGGAACCCCCAAGGAGGCAGCAGGAGATGAAGCATCATCATTATACATAAATGCCCAAATCTGCATCTTTTTAAAAGAACATTAATAATTTTACTTTTCAGCTTTCAAAATCACTATGTATAAAAAGAGGTTTTTAATTGTAGGAAATACTAAAACAACCGGGGAAGAGTAGGAATACTTGAGCAAAATAAAAAGACAATCTCATTATTTTGCAGTGACCTGTCTCAGCTTGATTTGTTTGGGTGATGGGCACTAATGAAGCTGACAGCCTACTGAGGGAAAATAGTCAGAGGAAAACTTAAAGAAACTAAAAAAAGATTATGATCATTCAAGAGTCCAAACTAGTCATAGATTTCCGTATTTTGCAAAATTAACTCAAACCCTCAATTTCTCTAGTTTCCATAATTTTGAATGTACAAAAATACAATCTACCAATTCATCTGCAAATAAAGAAGTAGACAAAATTTTAATCAAGAGATTGGAGACTGGGAAGGAAGTAATAACAAGTAAGAACTAATGAACCACAAATGATTGACACAGGCCTGGACCTGAAAATCAGACATTTCTTGTATGAAAAGCTTTTTCTTTTTAATCCTGTTACTAGAAAGTCACTAGGAGGTAACCTTTATAAACCTCAGAGAACGAAGGACAAAGGCTGTGCTACATTATTTTAGTTTTCATCTGAGTTTAAAGCTGGTAATTTCTTTGAGGTAATACTCAAATCAAGCCATTGACAAGAAATTTTAAAATTTAAGGATGGAGTGCAGGTTGCCAATAGTGTGTCTAATGCCTCTCAGTAGAAGCATGCACACCTAAGTTAATGATCCCATTATTTTATTACTACCAACCAGAAAATTTCCTTTTTGCAGCTTCAATAGACCTGTAGGCACTGTTTTATCTGCTCATCTGGGAACACCTTCTGTGCTGGAACACCTCAGCAGGCAGCTCTCTACTAGACCCTGGCACTTTCAGGGAAGGCTTCTAGACCTGAATGGCTTCATTCAGACACCAAGGACAACAGGAATGTTTGTACACCTTTAATTTCAGTGCTGCATTAGAGATCATTGGAGCCTTGGAGCTGTCTGTGGGGTAAAAGTGTGTGATGGCTCATCTATGCAATTCCTTGATATCTATTTCCGTCAGTGTCCCATGTGGACAGAACTCTACTGTTGAGGCAAAACGAGACATTCCCTGACTCACCTCACATGTTCCCTGTGATTCAGCAGTTTCTTCTCAAAACTCAACTCTATTTTCTTTTCAGTAAGTCTGCTTATTTTAACCCTCTGTGTAACCTCTTACCAGTAGTTATACCACTACTATATCAGTAGTTGAAACATTTATTATATTATTAATATATAACATATATTATTATATTTATCCTATTAAAGTGCTCTGCTACCATTGCAGCAGAAGAATGCTAAAGAACTGTACCTTGCTCAAAATGCAAAGATTTATTCCTTGTTATTATAGACATTATTATAGAGGGCATCTAGAGATCTGAGAAATCTAAAGGCAAATTAATAGAATTAATATCTTATTTAGAAATCTCATTTTTCTGGGCTTGATTCATTACTTTTGATTATCTAGGTTAGTAATACTTGACCTTACCAATAATTCTGAGATAGTAATGGACTCAATTCTTTTGAAAGATATCAAGAAAAATCTAAATTGGTCTTCAAAAATCCTTGGCTCTTTCACAATACAGAATGACAGCAGCACTGCCAGACTTCACTTAAAGGATGCACGTACAGTCATTTCACATTGCACAACCACTCAAGAATCATCTCACAAATGACTCAGATAAAAGCTATTACCTACAGAAATGTACTGATTTGGGTAACAAAGATTACACAGTGACAAAATGGGTGACAAGATTGACCTAGTTGGACACCAGTCCTTTCCCTGGTTCCTCTGGCTGCCTGCAAGGGGAACTGCCAGCAAGCAAAAGCACTGAGCACACTTAGCAACTGTGCACAAAGTCACACAGCACCTCTGGTTTCACTCTTTCTGAGTTCCCTGAACAAGGTCAGAGTGCTGCTAGCAAGGAGAAAAACACTTGGTGCATAATAAAATCTGTTGTTAATCAAGAGAGAGACGTTCCCCAGCCCAGATGCACGGGGCTATAAACAAGCATGTGAGGAGTTTTGCACTTTTGTTTGCACCCCTTGGGCAAAGCCAGGCTTTGGGGAAAGGAATGACTTCTCTTGTATCAACCCCTGAAGTGTGAGTTTCCCCAGAGGTGCCCTGGAAATGAGAAGCAGTGTTTCATTCACAGTCCTGACACACTGGGGTATTGGGCAGCTGAAAAGAGCCTGCATGCTGTTATCTCTTCTGGGCAGAACCTCTCGTAACTAATGTGTACCAGCAAACACTGCCTTACACACAGTTTAGCTTTGAAATGCTGTGGAGACGCGTAACTAATCACCAGAACAGGCAGATCGTCGTCTCTTCTCCATCCCCTGAAAAAAATCAATAGAATGGAATTGTGCTCTGAGACTAATTCAGTCCCATTAAACACCAGTGTAAATATCCATGCTTTTTCCATTTAAAATGCAATTCCAAATTAAATCCAAGCATCACCAATAATGCTTGGATACACGGTGCTCCAAGCAAGTACTGCTCATAGTATACCTGCAAATTTTGCAGTAACTTCTGTCCTAACTTCTAATCAGCAGTTAAGCAGAAAGGTGAGCCCATGAGAAATTATAAAATTGAACACTGCAACAATTTAAAAAAATGCAGAAAATGAACTACTATATCTGTTGGTCATTAATGTTACAACTTTGTTGGTTTAATTCACGAGCTCATCCAAGAAATGCTCAAGACAATTCTGACTGATTGGACAATCAGACTGACTGCATAATATATGGAAATGGGAGGCACCAAAATAGATGGTTGATATCGGAATTTTCCAAACACTGCACGAAAATTTGCATCTGTACACCTTTTGCAAAAAGACCTTCTTGTTAACTGATGATTTTTATAAGAAGATTAGGAGCTCACAGAAAACATTTTTTTTATTGGCAGAGTTACTAAGTGTGGCTTTAATTTTGCAATGCAGGTGACAAGGTTACAGGGTCTGGGCAGGGTATATTTTGGGCGGTTGGATTTTTTTATGTGTCCAGCACCAGAAAAGAGGCTGTGGCTGGGAAGACCAGATTTGTAATTCAAATAATAATGAATTCTACCACCAGCAGTCATTTCCCATTTTTTTTGACAAAAAAGACTGTAGTAAGTGATTATTTATCAGTCCCATCTGATGCATCCAAGAAAGAATGACACAAAGTTCCCATTTTAAAGTGAATTGCAGAAATAGGCAAGAAATTGCCAAAGAAATATTCATATGCACAAACAAACATGAACATACATGTACACACAAAAAAAGCACTTCAGAAAAATTCTAGTAGCACACTACAACACAATCCTCTCTGTCATTGACACCTGCTATGATTTATTCACAGTTTTTTTAAGATTGAGATGAAAGGATTGGTTTTCCAGCATCCATCCTTCAATGACTAAATCTACAGTAGCAAAATAGTGATAAAAATACATCTCTCAGAAATGCTGTTGTTTTAGTTCATGATGTTGTATCATCTTAAGAAATCAGTCTCTCTCTGAATATTAAGTTGGATTACATAGGAGTCAAACATCTGTTTCTCTGAGTGCACTTTATACCTTCATGACGATTCCTTTGGAATTTTTTTACTGTCATTATTAACTGCTGGAACTCCCTGGTCTTTTTTACCATAACTCAGTAGCTACTGTATCAAGTAAGACTTTGAAAATTTGATTGCCAAGAACTACTGCCCTGTTTACAAATTTTCCAGTGTGGTAATTTTCCAGATAAAGGAAGATGTTGTCAGTCACTGTAAACTACACGGGACCTCATTACTGAGTACAGACATTCCAATTAATCTTAAATACATGCAGTGCCAAGAGAGTAATTAGCAACAATAAATTGCTGTGATTTTTTAAAATAACAATTGCTCCTACAAATCTCATTAACGCTTCATAAACCCCAAAAATAGGAAAGTGTATTATTTACTAGTGCTATTTTTAAAGACAGTAGTTCCTGATTTTCACCAGTGAGCGACCTAATTTATAGTTAGTCTTTCTACCAAACTCCTCCACAGAAGCCTAAAGCACCTCAATTTTGCAAAATCAAGCATAAAAATTTACTAAGTGCAAGAATTAAATTTGCTTAATAAGCTTTTACTTGGCCCCTTTGTACATCTGTTGTTTGATAAAACCTTCAATTCTATGCACACGTCTGTTTCCCCCCTTCAGAAATTATGTACTTGATAATAAATATTTGCTTAATTATTCACTCCTTCCTTTCATACCTGTTGTTTAGCACATAATCTTTACTGCAAACAATCTACTTGTACTGGATGTTAACCAAGGAGGCATGCTTTAAATTTGCCTCCACAACTTCCTTGGGATATGAAAGGGTATTGTCAACCTCATTTTACAGAAGCAAGAGCAGATCAAGAAGGAAAAGATTAAGACCAATACTGTTTTCTGCTTTTAAAACCATCAACAAAAACATACACTTTGTGTGTCCAGACCTTCTGCCACTCCGTCTAATCAGTAAATGAGAAAAACGAGGAATATACAATTAATGACTATTACAATGTTGGTATCAGGATCTGTCTCATGCTGTGCACGCAACAAAAGGATTAGGAGAGGCTATTAATCTATTTGGATGTTGCTAATGGGTTATCCAGCAATAGGAAAAGGTTCAGGGTGAGATGGGAAGATGGGGTTGCCACAGAGATAAAATATTCCCCTGCACGAGCCTGTCCATTATGGAGTGGCTGAGAGATGAAAGAACAATCACAACTCCAACAAGGAGAAATTCCAGGGGGACCTAAAGCTCTGCATTCCCCTGTATCCAGAACCACCCCTAAAGATGCAATGTGGACCACAAAGTCAGGTGAAACACACAGCAAAGTGACAATTATTTCACTGATGGCACAAGCACAGGCACACAAACTTCTTTGGTCAGTGCTAAAGGCGGTGACACCAGAAAGAAGCAGGGCAGCAGCTCCAGCAGCTTAGAGGAGCTAGGCAGCACTGCCTTGGTCACCAATGAGTCCCTTGATGGCCACAGTCAGACTCAATAATATGTGGTTGAGGAGGCTTTTTTTAATTTTTCCAAATGGTAAATTGTAGTTGTATGGGCTGAGGCTTAAAACCTGCAGCTTTACATACACTATTTTGAGGGAAACACACATGCAGCCTGCCATGCTCTGACTCATAAACAGCTTGTGGTATCCAGCTGGCCTTACTAAACTGGCAAACTGGGTTGTGAGAAGAAGGTCGGATATCACACTTAGGCCAATCTTTGTTTTTTTCTTAATAGAACCACTGCAGTAACTGGGTACAAGAGGAGTTGGGTAATAGCTGGTGGCTTCAGGCAATATTGCACATTATCCAGTGTCATTTCCTCCTGCTCAGTCACAGCTAATCTTGTAGCAGCTGGGCTCTCGCAATTTTGTGAAGACTGGCCTAATGAGAGACTGAAGAACACATTTAACTCAATTGCTGAGAGACAACCCAGCCCACAAACCAAGAAATTCATTTGGAGTTTTAATCAAAAAGAAATGAGAAAAAGCTTCACATAGATGGGCCTATACCACTGGGAGATGATTCTCCTATAATCTGAGATTGCTGTAAGAGAAATTTTGCAGGCCTCAGCTAGCTTTTTTTCCTTTTTTTTTTGTTGTTGTTGGGGTTTTTTTTCCCTCCTGGGACCATCTGAAGTCTAGGAAGAGAATACTTAAATCCACAGATGGACCTGTTCCTCCATGACAAATTTTGCACAACAGTCTCCAGGAACTCCAGCTGGTACCAAAAGTATTTACAGAAGGCATTTTCTTAAACGTGACAATTAATACTGTTCTCTTACCCCAAATTTCTGAAGAGACAAGGACAACATGAAGACCCATAGAAGTACACCTTACAAAGTTTAATAATCAGACTGCAAGAAAGAGAAACTATGATATTAAATTAGTTATAGGATCATATAATACTTCAGGTCGAAAAGAACATTAGGGGTTCTCTAACCCAATCTCCTGCTTCTAGCAGAGTTAGCTATGAGATCAGACCCAAATTCCTCAGGGTTTTATACTGTTGGATCTTGAAAAAAATCTGTCAAAAGTTTAAAAGATTCTCATAGACTTCTATCTGGAGAACTTTGAAGTGGAACCCAGTATAGATCATTTAACAAAATCTTAACCTCTAACATAGGAGTGAACATTACAATTGAGAGATGCCTTCCATGTCTAAAATCTAAAAGAGATGGAGGAGTGGAAGGGAATATTGAAAGAATAATATTCAGAGAGCTTTCAGCCATGTCAGTTCCCCTTCTTCAACCCCGACTACCCTAGAATAAAGGAAAACATCTTTGCACAAACTTAGGTGCCTACAGTGTTTGATTTGGGAACTTGCAGTAAAAAAGGTGCCAGAAACCAAGACATTTGCAGAAACCTTTCTGTAGGCACAGAAATTTTCAATGCTCATAATAGCTCCTACTTCTATTGCATAAACCTTAATTCCACCCCCAGGAAGTCAGATTTCTTTAAGAGTTGCTGAGTAAGCTTTGTGTTGTAGAATACAGGCTGCATTCATCTTTGCAGCTATAAGATTAAGTGAAAAAGGCCTAATCCCAACAATAAAAACTCATCAGTAAGCCAGTAATGCCTAATAGCACATTTCCTTCTGTGCTGGTTTGCAGTAAGTAGCTTGATGAGAAAATGATGTTCAGGAAAACTGGAATGAGACTTTGTGCTACTTAAAAATCACAAGATGAAATTGTTAAACACACAGAAACATTTATTGAGAGAGCTAATGTACCTATTTAGCAGAAATTGAAGGACTTCTGGAATACATGTCTTTTCTTGGAATTTGCTACAATTTAAGTCAGGCTGCCATTCACTATCTACTTTTGTTTAACTCTTGGTGTGGCTATCAGTGGATACTAAGCAAACTGAATTAATTCATATATTTAGGGACTCAGGATTTGCACAGCGAGTGTGAAGATATAGTAACTAATATAAATTAAAATCTCAGTGTCCTTCAGGGATTTTCCAGGGCAGCTCATAAGAGAAAGTTAGATTTGAAACCCGTGTGAGCATAAGAATTAATGTTGCAACTTTATCACACTGTTAATACTATAAAAAGTCCTCAGATGCTCAGCTAGAAGGAATATTCCTTGGCATAAATACTCGCCTTTTTTGTTCTGGAGCTGATACAAAATACTAGCTACTGTGATTAAAATGTGAATCCCATGGCACTTGAAAGCCTTTCCTAGGGTGTTCTCAGCCTTGCAGGCAATTTCCTTGCAGGTCATTCCTCCTTGCTTGCAATGAAGTCAAAATAAAGGTGTATTAAAAAAAATGTTTTACTGTGTGATTAAGTTATTTTCTAGACTAGCTTAAAAATTCCTCTGTTCCCTCTCCTTTAACTCTCTCTTTCTCTGATAGCATTCATTATTAATTGTGCCTCATTTTTTAACACAAGGTTTACGACCTAGTTTGAAGGTAGTTTGAAAGACAGTACAGGGAAACAAAACAGCCACGTGGTATCTCTATTTTACTACGAAGTGTGACAGGAGATTTGTACATCTGACCCTTTCATGCAGTCTCATGATGACCAGGTTTTGAAGCAAAAAGGACAATTGACTTACCCAGTTAGAACAATGTTATTGCAGCATCCCTCTTTTAGAAAGGGAAAGAGACTTCTCCCAGGAGCTGTCAAAGTATGAAAGATTATTTTGCCTTCATAAGGAGGCAGAAGAGGTCTAGTCATGCCTGTTCATTGAAAAGGCAAAACCATGTCTCACCAACTTCAACAATTTTCTTTCTGTTGTCTCATAGACGGTCTACTTTCTGTGCTTTTAATGGATACTCAGAGTATCCATCCAGGAATGATGCAGAAAATCTTCCTGGCTTTCCTTCTGGCTTTCTCCCCTGTTACAAATGAGGCACTAAATGCAATCAGCATCCTTATATATCTGTTTAGTGCTGAAATAATATTTAAGTTGTTGGGGATAAGAAAGTGGCTGTTGAACTCAGCTTGAGAAAGGAGTCTGCAAGGCATTTGACTGGTGGCACTTAATCTATAACACAAATGAAAGATGTGATCTCCTGCAATCTTCTTCCCCCTTTCCCATTTGTAAAAGCTGAAAGATAGTGCCCTTGCACTCAGATCCCTGGGAGACAGATCTTACTGACTGAGTGATACACAAGAGTGTCTTCCTCTGACACATAGTGCAGGTATGCCACAGCATAATCCACTACTCTCAGCCCACTAAATGGATGCTCAGTGTCTAGGCTGCTTGACATCCAATATATCTTTTTCAAAGCACACTAAAGCAGGCAGTCCAGTGCAGCAGCAACTATTTTTCTTCCAAAATCTGGGTTTGTATCTGCCCCTCAGAGGAGACCAGCTCCCTTTGGAAGTTTTTATATAGCATGGAATATTACATGGTATAAAAATATGGAATACTTTTAAATATTTGTTCTAAAGTTTTGCCTTGCTGCAGACAGCCCTTGTGACTGAGGCAGTGCCATCTGTGCACTAGCAGATTAGACCATGAGCCCCTTTGTCCCACATTGTGGTTACTGGCTCTGATCATTGATGACTGAAAAAAGAGCAGACACATGCACCATCATTTGCACTTAGTTTGTGAATCTAGAATGAGGAAGAAATCTCAAAAAGCCCACATACTACTGAAAATTTGGGGGAGTCGGGATCAGTCACTTTCACTGCTTGATGATTTTCAGGAGATGACACTTTTGCTGGAAAAAATAAACAACACAAAAATTTAAAAATTGCTATAGTAGCTATCTATGCCCTTCCAGAGCACAAAATAGTTCATTCTTGATGCCAAAACAAGCTTATCTAGCTGGCATAAGAGGAAGTACAATACACTTCTCACCTATTTAAGGTACCTCAGACTTCACCTGATGGGAGTACTGCACAAGGGCTGCTTCTGCTTCCTATAAAGCAGCACTATACACCAGAAAATGTTATTAAAATCTTTACCACATCTTATTCTTTCATCACATTTACTAAATAGTTTTCACACATTAATGCTGTATTAATACAGTAAAAATATATGTGTCTATATGGATGATGTGTTGTACATACATTTTTAAATTTTTTTTTCTAATGTTTGTATTGGGAATGGTGCCAGTTACTGCATTTGGAAAAGGACATTTTAAAATGCAGTTCATTAGTTCTTGGCCAGTGTTAAAAATGACTCCCTAATGGCTGGGCTCTGTTCCAGCAAATAATGATTTTCTGTACCTAGTCACACTTCTGTAAGCTGTCCCATATGGATATGGATGCTGTAAATAGAACTGAAATAGATTGTTTACTACTTTAGCTTTATTTAGTAGTTTGTATAAATAAAGGCCAAAGGAGGTGACAAAACTTAAAACTGAGTTGCATGCAGAATTGTTCAAACACATTGTTCAAGCAGCCCTGTTAAAATTGTATTTACAGGGGTGCTCTGTTCACTCTTTGAGAGTGAAGAATACATGTCACTGTTGTTTAGTGACATCTTAGCCTTGATATACAGAATTAAACTCACACACACATAACCATCAGCTTTCTGATAACAATTTGGAGGGGAAAAGAAAGTATTCTGAAATATCATCTTGATGTTAACAGCAACTGTACTTTGTTTCTTCCTGCTTCAGCTGACTACAGATCACAGTGTCACAGTGGTTCAGCAAGAATGGAGAACCGGGGTCAACAACGGATGTGTACATCTCAAATCTTCAGATCAGAAAAGGGAATTAGAGATACAAGGCTGGACTGTTAGTCCTGAGAGATGCTATAGAACACATCTGTCAAAATGATCAGATTTCAAGTAAAGGTGCTGTTTCATTGGGAAATTCTTTGTTTTCCATTTACTTGTCTTGAAAATCATTAATTACCCCTAAAGGTATTAGTATTTGCAGAGGTGATGCTCAAAGGCACACAAAGCTCTGCCCATCATAATAAATACTTCATTTTTTTATAGTATTATATGAGCTACCCTTACTGCAGCACTGAATTGCTGTAAATATCTCAATTCAGTGTGAAGCAATCATTTTGTAGCATAAATGCTGAAAAAAATGATTATACAGTAGGAAAAACTATTCTTATATTCCACATTTACCCTTCCCTCAATGAGGTCAGACATAGAGCTGTAGCCCAAAATGTACTAGATGGAACAGTATTACTTTGAGCTATATCTGAAAACAGTGGTCCCAATCATACTTATCCACAGGCAACAGTACTGACACAGACTGAGAAGTAGTCAACATCATCCTTCACTTCCTTTGAAAGTCCAGGTATTATTTTTATGTTTTTAATTTCCTATACCCACAAGCAAAGCTGAAAAGTCTGGTATGCAGCACATTGTGTTTGACCCTAGGATAGAGAACAGTGTTTTTAATATTTCCCTAAAACGCATCAAAAGATCATTTATGCCACGTCTTAACTTGCCAATTCCTCTTTATTTTTTATTTCTCATCTCAAAAGTGATGAGCTATAATTTTCCATATCTCTATTGTGAAAGAAGGCTAAGAATCAGGAGAAAGAATTAAAGTTACATACTTGGAGCACTTCATGCAAAGATATAGCTTGTAATTAACAGCTCTAACTCAGTATTGAAAGTACTGAAAAAAGTCAATTTCTCTTGGTGGTTTGGTTACAGTTATCTCTGAATCCAAAAAAAAAAGGTGTTTTCCTTTACAGCAATGTAACACTTGAATAGGCCAATAAAACAATATAATTACCCTGGCTCAGCTGTAACCTTATAAGAGCTATCTGATAAAATAAAGTTTTAATGCAGTTAAATTTAAGAACAAATGACACACAACTATTGCAAGCACTTTTCACGTGGTTGTGACCAATTGCTTATCTGAAAATGGATTCAGCTCTTTGGTTTTGGTTTGGGTTTTTTGTTTTGTTTTGTTTTTTTAAATGGTCTATGGGTTCTTTTCTGGAAATAAAAATTCCAGTCTGCGCAAAGTAGTTCAGGGATGGTGTCCTCAAATAATAAAGCAGATGCCTTGGGTGAGAGTCTCTAAGCAGTTACAATGCTGAAATGAGAGAAGGAGTTAAAAAAAGAGACAAGATGACTAAGGGGGTTTTGTAAAATGTTTAAAAATACTTAGGATCAAATGAAGTCCATCGTGTTATCCACCAAATCCAAAATTCACAACTGCAAATGATTATGTGGTATGTGGATTGTAACATTTTTGTATTTTGTGATAAGGCAAAATAACACAATAGTGGATTGCACAATCACAGGACGCGTAACAAACTGCTCAGTTTATGAAGGAGATTATATGACAGGCCCATAAGTTTTTCTTGCACTTGGTGACTAAGTGTCTTTTATGTTCACTTTTCTTAATCCAGCCCCTTTTACCCGTTAGCCCACAAAACAGAAATACACTTAACAGGGTGCCTCATTGGACAGTACTTGTTCCTGGATTGTTTTCTGAGGTGTTTGCTTCACTTGGCTGGCCTAGGAAATACCAGCTGGGTGTGTCTCACATTGCCTGGGTCACACCTAATGGATTTGTAATCCAAAAGCCTTGTTATAGTATAGTGTCTCTGAAAAATGGGAAAAAATCTGAAAACCCTGAGGAAAAATAATGAAGCAAATACAGAAACTATGAAATCTGTAAAGGTTCATTAAAAGTGGAAAAAGCAATGGCAGTGAGACAAAATTAGCAAAGTTATTTTGACAGACAAATATGAGATGTTATTAAAATAGTCTAAGATTTACAAACAGTAGAAACGTTTGCATGTGGAAAAAGCAATGTAAAATGTACAACAGAAATTTAGAAATCATTATAGTAAAAGCTATGTTTCTGCTACACCAACTTTAAATCATTTAAAACTGAGGTTTGAGGGAGATGATATATTCAATCTTTCTTAATCACAATGTTCTTCAGAAAATGTGAGCCAAGTGGAAACCTATTCTTTAGCTGTTCAAGGAAAGAATAAGTATCTTATTTCATCACTTGAGTGATAGACATAATATTTATCTTTGAGTATACCTAAGATCATAGGCTGTGAAGAGTTATTCACATATTTTACAAAAGCATTTTCTAACAGATTCCTTTATTCTGAGTAGTTTATTTAAACGATGTTCGGATTTCAACAATATTTTCTATCCCTTCCAGCTGCTTGAAAATAACATAGTATCATGGATGTTTCCTAAAGGAAGATCACAATATCTCAGTAGCCCAAAGAGGGGGGAAAAAAGAGTAATTTCAAAAGTGCTTTTTTTTAATCTGTGTATGTGACCAGTTACACCTACTGCACTTGACTGCATTCAGCTCTCCTAGGAGAGATTCAAAACTTGCACTATTTCATGATGTAAAAACAATTTCTGACTTAAGCTTCTCCTCTGCTTGATGTAAATATCATTCACTCCAATAAAAATCTATAAAAATGAAGCAATACTCATTTTAGTGACCTAAAGGATGCAAATATGAGACAGTAATGAAAGGTTACATCACTGAGCATGAACTGCAAGGGCTGTACACAGCACACAGAATGAAATGTCAACACAGATGGGATTTCATAATTGATTTCCACCAATAACTTCTTCAGAATTTAACACAGGCAAAATGATATTATTTACTTTTTATCATGAAGTCACAACCCACTAAAAAATTTTTAAAAAGTAAATAGCTGTCTTCTAATTGAAGGCAAATGTCAAACAAGAAAATTAATTTACATCAAACAGAACTTCTTCCTCACAAAATACTTAATAAGAAGTCTAAGTGCATCTTTCATTGGCATCCTTGTTCCTCCTCTCATTTCTTGGCTATGCCTTAATTTTTTTTGACTTTTAAAAATAATAAAGCATCTCTTCCATTGTTCTGGAAAAAACCTGCACAATCATCAGAGAAAACTGACTGAACCAAGGAAAGCTGCATCAAAATATCACAGTACAATATCACTCAAAATTGATTTGCCTGAAGTTCAAAATAAAGAAAAATATACAATTTTTTCCCATGTAAGATATTAATGCAATTGTATAAAGCAGCAGGTTAGAGCCGACCAGAGAAAAAATGAACTTGAAAATCAGCATTTTTGTTCTAAAATCTAGTACTAAAATGATTACCAACTACAGAATGTGTTTATTGCTCACATCATTATAAGTATTTAAATGATAGGCATCTTTGCAAAAGAAAAACAAGCATAAATTTTAACAAGGCTGCTGTTAACTGTGCTGGAAAAACACTAAGACATCAAAACCTTTCTGCTAAAGACTGACCTAATTAACAGGTCAATTTCATTACCACAAGTTTTCAAATCTGTGATATTAATTAAGAAACAAAAGGAGACAAATGGCCTGCAAAGAGCTGTATCTGCCTTCTGGCCTACAAATGAGCACTCAGGATCTGTGCAATCGATACCAAGAAACTGGCTGGAATTAATGCCCAACCTCACAGCTTTCTGCACCAGCTCCTTCACTTACCTGACCTTTCAGGTAAATGTATCTTGTGGTTCTCAAATGACTACCTTGCACCTTTCATTACTTTAATCATTGAGCTGAAAAAAAGTATGTAAATTTCAGCCTTTCTAGGACCACATTTTGATATATCCATAATTTAAGTATAGAAAAGGTGTGTCAGTAGCTTGATGGCTGGGCAATGGTGAGGCTCTAAAATTAAAATTATATTCTTCACTCTCTTTCAGCTGTAACAGTAACAGGGCTGCTGCTTCGTATGCCCCAGAGGAGGCTTTACATGTTATATCAAACATTTTCTGATATGAAATAACTGGATAAAACACTCAAGTCCCAAGTCTTCTAAAAAACTGATTGAACTTTCTTCAATTTCAAATCACCAGAAAAAAGAACGAAAAATGCCAGAAAAGCAACAAAAAGATCTGCCTTAATAAGACTTGCCAAAAAAAAAAAAAAAAAAAAACTCATAAAAAAAAAAAAAAAAAAAAACTCATAAAAAAAAAAAAAAAAAAAAACTCATAAAAAAAAAAAAAAAAAAAAACTCATAAAAAAAAAAAAAAAAAAAAAGGGAGAACCAATAGATTTTTCTGAATGAAGACTATGAACAATCCAGAAACTTCTTACTCTCAGTCATATCCAAAAAAAGGCTACTTCTTAGAGTAAATACAAGATCAAATTTCAGATAAACTTTCCCCCTATGTTTCATATATGTAGATGTGTCTGTGAAGGGAGGGCACATCATACCATTGATTCAAGCAATTCTAATTACAGGGAAGCTATCAGGGCTCTTTCTTTTTTTGTTTGTTTTCCTGCCTGTAGAGTATTTTGTTTGTTTCTTTAATTTGTTGTTGGTTTTGCTTCTTCTATTTGTTGTTTTTGAGGTTTTGTTTTATTAATGGTTTGGAGCTGTGCCAGTGGGGTTTGGACCTGATATTAGGAAGCATTTCTTTACTGAGAGAGTGGTCACACACTGGAACAGGCTCCCTAGAGAGGTGGCTGATGCCCCCAGGCTGTCAGTGTGTAAGAATATTTTGAAAAATGTCATTAGTAACAAGCTTTAACTTTTGATCAGCCCTGAATTGGCCAGGGAGTTGAAACAGGCGGTCATTGTAAGTCCTTTCCAAATGAAATATTCTACTCTGTTCTATTCTAAAAGCATTAATTTTTTTATATATAAAAATAAACATTAACCGCTCCAAAAACTAATTTATCATAACTGTATGTAATTAAGGAATTCTAACGCCAAAAAACACTGACTCTGGAAAAATGTTTTGAAGACATGATTTGGGATAGCTCATGATCAGGAACCACAATATGACCAAGAATGGTCTCTAGAGAACAGCACTTTTAAAGCTTGTTCTCCTGGTTCCTTAACCCCTCACAAAACTGTCACAGCTGAAACCCAAGTTTACTCAGGGATTTTACTTATGCATCTTCTTGATCTTTCTCTCTTCTCCAGAATGTAATACAACCTTGTTATTAAGGTAGAAAATGCCAATATTGTTTTAATTTGCTATGTAATATAATTCAAATAGAAGTACTACATGACACTTTCAAAAAAAAAAGAAGAAAAAGTAATCTGATTAATTTATAGTGTCCTCCCTATCTTCAGACACACGCTTGCATTGTGTACAAAGATTACTGAATGGGTAGAATGAGCAAGGGAAATCTTGACCAAGAGAATAACAAACTGAACTCAGACCACTTTATTTGTTCACCTTCATGTGGAGTTGACAATCACCACCATATCCTACTTTTCATTCATAATGTTCTCTTCCATTTTCATGGCAGAACTCCTGAGTTCACACAATATGCTCAAAGGCAATACATGACAAAATTATTTCATTTTTTCATTAAACGTGTCCTAAAAATTCATTGTAAATTTGGTTATTTTCATAAAGATCTTGTAATCCCAAACTACTGAAATCAGGAATATACTTTCTCATATTTTTCAGCAATTTTTTTACCTTCTTTGTTCATCAAAAAGCATTTTCCCAAGTGAA
>VXBB01020334.1:66700-120107 GCA_013399915.1 Illadopsis cleaveri | reverse complement strand
AACTGTATAAGGTATTGCAAAAGATGAGAGGGAGACCAACAGCAAACAGCTCAGGGATGGTTATTTGGAAAGACTTGCATTTGTAGAGCATCAGAAAGACAAAGCAAATGAGTTCACACAAACGAACAAAGTATTTAATATGAATACAAAAAATGTGTTTACAAAAATTATTTTGGCCATCTCTCATATTTAGATTTAACACTGGAAATAGACCTTGTTTAAAACAGTTCAAAAGAGCTAGAGATTTGAATTCAGTGCTTCTCAATAAGCAGGGTAGGTTTGGATTTATTTTTTTCTTAAAGATAATATGAGTAAAGGACCTGTGTTTCTTCCTCGTAATTCAAATTAATCATTCTGTTATCATGTCAGGTCTTCTGACTTTGCAAATAACATGTAGCCCAGATATACTCCATACTTGAGGTCTGGCTGGTAAAATACTTACTGTAGCAGACACAATTTAATGCTGTCTTTCAATATTTGTGAAAGAAATCAAAAACTGATGGAAGATTTCATAGGCCACTTCAAACTAGTTTGTGTAATATTGATCTGACTTATGAAATAATTCAGGTAATACCAGAATAATGCAATACCATTAATCTGTATTCACTGACCACTTGAGTTGTTAATTCCTGCAATAAAAGTTCTAACATTTTCTGGTTTTGCTCATGGAAGCTAAAAATGTAAAGAAAAATAGTAATTTATTAAAGAATTCCCACAGCTTTCCTATTTGAGAAAAAATTGAGTGAAGGTTGCCATTCAGGCAAACCAAAGATGAAAACAGACACTAATTTGGAGTAGGCTGATTTGAAATGCAAGGAATAATAATAAAAAAAGATTCTAGGACACCTTTAGCAGTGTTTGTTCTTGCCTTGCTTATCCACAAAGGAGCATCAGTGAATTCCCCAGGAGGCTGCATAACTCGTACTGGCACCCAGTGAGGTGAATTCCTGTACTTATGTGTGAGGCAGGAGAACAGCAGAACTCTGTATCACCATTAGCACTGTGGTAGCTTTGTGTTGTCACAAGATCTTCTCCAGGCAGACCAGACTAGCGTTCCACCAAAGAAAATAGAACTAAGTGGACTGTACACCCACCTCACAGAAACAAAAAATAAAGTTTTTAATAAAGCAAGCGGGAAGAAGAGCCTTTCTGCATGTTGGCATGTATATATTTGAGGTACTGGAAATTAATTATAAATCAAAGATGCATCAGTAAAATGTCATAGCAAGAAAGTGTGCTGTTAAGATTTTGTATTTTTAATAAATCAGGGACTAGAGAATTTTTACTACAGAGAAAGTGACTAAAATATCAGCTAGGGACAATCAGATCCCCACATATTAACTGACATTTTTTCAACACCCTGTCTAGTCTGGTATGATGAATAATCCAGGTTCCCTCTGGAGCTAGACTTTTACTTACAGAAGGATAATTCCATTCATTCTATTTTCCCCTCTATTTTTTTAATGAACATTCTAAAGAACTTATTTTTAATGAAATATCCCAGTATCAACTACTCTGTGTTTCAACCTTATTGGTTTAGTGTGTTCTTCCTACAATGCTGTTTAAGAGAAAGAGAACTGATTTTTTCCTTGATGCTTGCCTTTTTTGCCTGTCACATCACTTGCTTTTTTCCCTCCTTCATCAAATTCCTCACAAAAGCAGAATTCCAAAGACAATTCCACACAGCACAACTGAAGAAGGCCGTGGAATCCAAGGCTAGCTCTATTGATGAATAGTAATACAAATGGGCACCAATACAAATAGAGAATATATGAAACATTGAATTCACTGTTACGGTACAACAGAACCCATTAATTCCATATAAACAAACTCAAATCCACTGTCAGATGTGTTCCCAAAATGCCTGCTGGCTGAAACTTTTCATCAGTTTGGCTGTAATAACAAGAATGGCAATGCCTGAGGATCACACTATTTCCAGAAGACAAAACTGTCACCTGACTGCAAGAAGTGCAGTTTGTCTGGTTTACAAGGATGTCCATGTTTTTTTTATTCTTATCTCTGTTACATTTGCCACACATTCCTATTGTTTCTTGTAACCATCTGCCTATAACACAAGTGCTCATCGGATCCTGGGCATCCCTGGCTCATACAGGATCTTCTCCAAGGCACTTGTACATGTAATTCAGATCCCAGTGGTCTGCATGTTTTCCTTTGTCTCTTTTTTGATATATGGTACTATCTCAGGCCCTTCTCACAAGAGATTCTTCTGAAAATGCTGAACTTTCGAGTTACAGTGCATTTCCTCAAATGTTCTCCAATTTTTATGATCACTTTCTGCTTTAATGTCAAAGTGATACTGGTCAAATAAGTTTCAAAGTAAGCAGCACTATGAGACATTCTTCTTCGTGTCCACCACCTAGAGCAAAACAGTCTGATGTATCCACAGAGCAACAGCAAAAGAAAGAGTCTCGTGTCAATATTGTCAATTTCTGGGTTTATTCACTTTGACACAATATCCACAATATTCCAGGAAATGCAATTTTAGGCTGACCAGCTTTCTTTCAACTGCAATGACTTCTTCATACCAAGGACTTGTCTAGAACAGCCTGCAAAACTGGCCAGGTGTGGTTGAATGACTATATTAGAAAGTACTTTGAAACTGTTTATAAGACAGAGAACCTGAGCAGAAGTTATTTGATGCCAAAAGTAAGTCCTGGGGAACATCAGGGTATCTGATTAGTGCATGTCTGAGTGCATGTTCATTTCTGAAAGTTACTAGAGAACCACAGTCACAGGCATAGTAACAGGTCCAATCTTTTCTTTAAATTACTGCCTGTGATTTTCAGAAACACAGTAAATTGCTGGTGATTTGCAATGAGTCTCACTGCAAGGATAACTTGACTTCTGCACATTTAACAAAAAGATTCTTAAATTATTCATACATATCATTCAATGTTTGGGCAATTTTGAGAGTCATTGATTTTAGAAACCTGTAGTGTATCTTTTTACTAGATAAACATAAATCTAATATTTCACTTTTGCTTCTCAAGTGGAAAACTGAAAGTCTATCCTGGAACCAAAGATCTGTAATATATCTGATCTCACTCATGAAGGGTAAGTGGAGATTTTTTTTCAAATTTTGGAATTTTTTGGTAGGTGGGTTTTTTCCAAACCCCCAACATGTACAATTGTTTAGACTGTTCATATAGTACATCAGGTACCTCAGAGTCACTGGTATCTCCAACATGGTGATCCAGAACACTACAGCACCCATGTTTCTTTTAAAAACACAGTGAAGCCAAGATTGTCTTCCATGAGTCAAACACCTAAGGAATGGCTGTCTGGAAAGCAAGGGATAAAATAAATAGATAGAGGTAAAATACACAGCTTGGGTTGAAAAGCAATGGCATGAGTTGGTGGACAGTGCTCTGTGGGAAAAGAACATCAGAGCGAACTTTCCTCTACGCTGGTAGATGGACGAGGTGGGACTGTGGATGGGAAGAGATTTAGTCTATTTATGGAAGGTCATAATAGGAGAAGCCCTGAACACACAAGATGCCTCTAAAGAGGCAGCAAGACTCATTGAGAGACACTTTCCTTCCCAGTATTGTCACTGAGCAGTCTTCAAAGGAGACACTCCATCCTATCCCTTGGGAGGCCTGTGTGAAACCTGTGACTGCACCCCTGAAAACATGTTGTAGATGTCAAAGTAGCTTTACATCACTTCCCTCCAGGGCTTCCTCCTCAGAACAGGTAACAAACCCCACTCTCTCCTTTGAGGTTACTTTGCACACAAGTATCTTACTTTTCATTAAAGAAATGGCTGACATAACAAGGTCAAACTTCTGTATAATCTATATGATCAAGGTTTCAACGCATTTTTCTTTAGCCATGTCAGTTTATACCACCTCGGCAGAAAATCAAGAACTTTGAAATTTTAACAATTCACAAATTAAAACCTGGGGGTTTTTTCTCCTAAAAATGGTATTTACCAACAGCTTATAAAGAAAAATGTGCAAACATTGAAATACTATGTTTGGTTTTCAGTAGTATGAACAGCTATCATGTCATACCTTTCATTTAACATCCTGTAACTTGTAATCTCCTGTGATTCTTTTCATCTACAGTGCAATCTGACTTAAACAGTCACTCACTGGACTGACAAAGTAATCTATTAAGGCAAGTGGAATTACAAGTAAAATGAAGTGATAATTCTGCTAGAAAGAACACAACCCCCTGAAATACTAAATCATACTTATTCGATGTACCAACTAATTTTACTGTTGGCAAAGCATTTAAACACACAAACACATTTATATTTCCATGCTAATAAAAGGACTCAAAACACAAGTACTAAATTAAAAGACAATCTATGTCAGAAAGATTATTTATTATGCTATTCACAACCTTGGTGATGTGATGTAGCAGGACAAACTGTAATGGCTAAGCTGCAGAACATAAAAAGCAATATATTGTGCAGTCTTTTTCACACAAACCTAATACTAATACTAATAGAATACAAATTTTTTCATCTCTAAATCCTTTTTGAGTTCTAAGAGTAACTTTAACATTTAGAGATTTTTTTTAATCCTTTATAAGGACGACTTGTTTTTTAAATACTGAATGTTTCAGAAATGCACTGAAATAGTAAACTAAGGCAGATGTTTGCTTTAAAAACCAGAAACATATAATACAAATTTCATACATCTACATATCCTACCCTGACTTTTTTGACTCAAATTCATTGAATTTCTCTCACCTCCTATTATCTATTGGGAGAAGTTACAAAGCAAAAGCACAACAGAATCACAGAAGAGGCGTCACAATAATATATACAAGATCAATACAAGCAAATGCAACCTAGATTACTTGAAAAGGCTGTTAAGAGATACTATTAGGAATATTGTAATGTGCATAATACACAAACAGAATGATATAGATAGACCAATACATAGCACTTATTTAACACATTGTATGTCAAACTTTAGAATTTCAACTTCATTGCATACAACAAGATTTTGGTACCTGATGAATTCCTAAGGTTTTTTCAGGTTTTATATTAAAGCCCCCTCCCCGTCTCAAACTTTATATATGAGAAGTGGAGAGGTCTATGGATTGCCTCTTATTTTAATGCTGATCCTGCAAGCTACTTAAATGCATGGTAAGCATGTGAGTAATTTTATTGAGTTTAATGAGACCACTCATGCATTTTAAGTTAATCTTGTGTCTGAAGCAGCAGAAAAGAACCCCACACAGAAATCTAAGCAGTAGGAATACACAGTGTTGCAGGACAATAAGGACTGTAATTTGCACACAGTACCCATGTGCTTTAGGCTATAGCAGCTCGTTGGAAAAGTGATGCTCTTGCTGCCTTTCTGAAGCAGAGTTTGTGCACATTAAGAACACAGGAAAGACTTCTCAATGAGGGACAATACATTTGTTCAAAGAGAATTTGTTCAGGGACAATACAGGAGGAATGGCTGTGGACATTCTAGGTGAATGGCACACAGAGTTTCAGGGGTCAGTAAGTTAAAGACTGTTCCAGGTTCAGAACTAGGATGCTTTGCGTGACGGACAGAAACTGGGAAGGAATAGAAAAGGATCTCTTTCTGTTTTCCTCCACTGTGATCTTCCCTCTGGTTTAAACTAAAGGCAGCAACTACAGAGCTTCTAATGAGAGATTTGCAGTAATGTTTCTCTTGGTGACACAAGACCAGTCCTTTTGCCCACCCTCTTCTGGAAACCTTTTATCATTTCTAACAGCACACATATACAAAAATTTAATTATGAAACATTCACCCTTTGTGTATAGTCAATGGGTACAAAAGCTTTCAGTGTCAGAAAAACCCAAACAAATACATTTATTGTGTCATCCCGTTCCTCAAGAAACAAGAATAAAAATGGCAAAAAGATTTTAGTCAATATAAATTAGAAGATATATAATAGAGAATATTTAATGGTGAAGAAAAATAAGTCAGGTAGGATCCATGCTAGCAAGGTTAAAGGCAGTAAAAAGTTGTTCATTAAGCTTATTAGGAACAAGAGAAAATATAGACCTTCTAGTAGATGTTTACTGTGATTTTTTTTAAAGAGGCAAAAGAAGTAGACCATTTAATACAATCTTCTGTTCTTTTTTTCGCGTAATTAACAACAAGAGGAGGAACAAGAATTTTCTAAATCACTAGTAAGAGGCCTATGAATTTATAACTCATGTGCAATCTTTAGGCCTGGACAGCTAGCAACCACACGAAAGCTCTGGATATTGAGGTCCATGAACACAAAGAAGTTAATTTTCAATAAATCTCTGGAACTGCATGAGACTGAAAACTTCAAAGCCTATAGAAGATTCAGAAAATGCACATGCAATGGCTCAAGGATCTATGCACATGCAATAGCTCAATCCAGCTTGAGACCCAAAGCAAACAGAAGAAAAATTACTCAAAACATGCTTGAGATCCAGCAAAAGCAGTATAATTGATGTCAGTCAATAAAATTTCTTAAGATATTAGGACCTGCTAAACACACTCTATTTCATTGCTTCTAAAGGTTAAATGTTGAGTTGATAGGAGCTGCAAGAAGGTAATATACTTAGAGATCTGTAAGGCATTCACAAAACATTCTTATTGAAAAAAATTGAATGACAGTACATTTTAATGGACTGAAAATTAAATAGATAGAAATTTAGCTAATTAACATAGTTTTCAATGGAAAATCATAGCTGAATAAGAGTGTGTCTAGTAGGACACCCTTGGGATTGATGCATGTTCTGATGTTATTCCACATTTTCATGAGTAATCTAGAAGTATGTATAAAATCCCTGCTTGCAGTGGATATATTTGCAGATGACACAAAGAGAGGGAGGAGGGTAAATAATGAAAAGGCAGGCAGCTGTACAGGGCCATCTGGACTACTTGGTAAGCTGGGATCAGCAAAACAAAATCCATTAAAACTATAGGCAGGCACAAGCAAAATTACAGAGCCTAGAAACAAGACATACAAGTCACGACACAGATCTATAAAATGCATTCTAGAGAACCAAATGTTTGGATAAAAGTTAATATGATCCTGGGATGTTTAACCAAGGTGCCTAGCTACATATGTAAAGAGTGATCTTACTGAGACATTCAGAAATTAATATCCTAGGATACTGATGATATTACTAAAATCTAGGAACAGCTTAATACTCTCCAAATACCTTTTAAAACCATTTGGTTATTTCATGTATTATAACAAGGTAAATTTGTGTCCCAAGCATATTTTAAGATGCAGACATTTGCATGAAGATTAGCATATTGTATCAGAGTAAAGTAAGAAGTTTTCAAAGAAAATGAAGCCACAAAATTATTTGAATTTTTATAGGGAATCGCAACTCTAAAACCATTATATAAAGTATACTTTTAACTAATCAGGTAGTCAATTGATTCATAAGAATAAAATATATGCAAACTAAACCTAAAATAGATAAAAATATAAGAAGTACTAATTAAAAAGCAATTATTTAAAAATTTTCGCTTTTCCAAATTAATTGTTTACACTGATTACACTAATGTTTTCAGAGTACATAATATCCACATGCCTAGAACATTTAAGAATAAAAATAGCTACCTCATGTGAAAAATAAGAAATAAGGATGGAAGATACTCTGAAGCAAACTACAAGTTGCAAATCAGGGTAGATGTGAAGCATAGGAAAATGGTCCCAACACAGCATGAACTACTCTGAAGTTAAACAGTGTACAAGTGTGTTTGAGATGAAGATTTAGTGAATATCAGTTCCTTCACAGCTGGACATGTACATAGCTTTTTCCTCACTGACTACAGTCTTCTATCCAACAGCCCACCTTTGAAGTGGGAAAAAAGTAAGAGCACTTGTGAATGCCCTGGTAACAGATAAAGAAACATCAATTTAGTCAAGATGACATGGATCAAAAGGAAAATAATCTGTCCTGGCAAGTTGGCCAGCAGTTTGGTCATATCTGATCAAACTGAGGAAAATTACTAACCTGAATGAAAAGAAAGCTGAAAGAAATCCAAATACCATTGATAATTCACAGAAAGTAGAAGTAAAATGAATCAACTGTGTTATATCTGCAAATAAGTAATCAGGGGTTGAGGAATAACACCTATGCCCATTGAAGCAGAACTAGACAGACTTCAGTAGGCAGTTCAGAGAGTTTGAACTGTCTCAGCATAAAATATATCCAAGCCTTCAAACATATTTGAGATAAACAATGAAAATCTTCAGCCAAAACTTCCAAATCAAACATAAGCTCTTGATCCACCAAGGAAGGCCTCCCCAAAAAACAACACAAACAAATAAACAAAACCCCAAACAAACAAAAACATGGCTTCCAAGCATGCGGAACACTAACACAATAACACAGAGCAGCAATCCTCAGCAGATGGGTATAACATATTCTCCCCCTGGAATAGAATACCTCATTCAAAACAACATTTTAAAGAACTTCTATATGCTCTCTAAAGATATAAGCAGAGAGGGAAGTGTACAGAATCCAATGCTGCTATGACACAGAGACAATCAAATTACTCAAAAGCAGCATTTGCCCTTGGAAGACAGTGTTAGCCAGGCCCTGTGACTTCTCTTCCAATACTTCTGCCTCCCCCATTTGACTGAATAGGTCAAGAAGACCTGGCATTATCCCTGCTATACTAAAGCCACTCAGACAATAAACCTCCTAGCAAAGCAAAGGGCAGGAGGGCAGCTAAATCCCCAATATGATTCTCTCACCCTTTCCCCATTAATCCAAACTGAAGAAGTCTGCTCAAAGGAATTCTGATACTCATGAATAATAAATTCAGTCACATCATCAACATGAACAAGGAATTTCCCTGAAGGACAGCTGAAAAAGAAAGAGAGTATAATAACCTAGACAAGGAACAATCCCTCCAATTCCCTTCTGCAATTGAAAAGGAGTTCTCAAAGCCCATTCACCTTATAGAGGTTAAATAAATTACTAGATGAAAACCAGATATAGGAGGTAAACTCGCTCTAAGATTCAAACCACAAGGATTGAGAGAATCCTTCCTATGACATTACAAGATCAAAAACCTACTTCTAATTAAGACAATTTAACACAACACAAACATTAAGCATTCTACAAAAGAAGAAAAGATTGTCAAAACAGACATGTTGGAAATACATTTAAGGCTTACCCAAGGTTATGCTATTGAGATAGAGCTTTTTGTTTGCTGAAGCCTTCAGAAGAAATTTATATGTGGAGTAAAGGCAGGGACATTGCCATATTGTCCACCAAGAAAGAACCACTTTATAGAGGCTGAATGGCAATTTTTTTTTCCCACCTGCTCTTTTGAAATATCTGGTGAAAACTGGGTTCAGGTAGGAATACCATAGTTACAAGGTTTGTAAAAATCAAAGGCAAAATTAAAACACTAGACTCCTGGACAGAAGCAATTTAAGGAGGCTGCTGACAAAGAAAGCTGGGGACTATGTACATCTAATGACAAGACACTAGAAAAGAATGGAGAATAAGGAAAACTCTGAGTGGATATAGAGGATCTATGTAGTTAGGAAAAATCTCCTTGGTTGTCAAATGTAGATCTGTGAAAAGTAAATATACGTTTCTCCCTTGTTTAGACTCTAAATTAGAGTTTTTGTATGCCAAAAGATGTAAGCAGACACCTGGATAACATCTAGAGATGATAAACAATAACCTGCTTTTTATATTTCTTTTACAGTTCAAAAATGAACCCATGTTAACACATCTATCTAAGTAATATCTAGAGAGGGATCTGGACAGGCTGGATTGATGGGCCTATGCCATTTTTATGAGGTTTGACAAGGCCAAGTGTGTGGTTCTGCCCTTTGGTCACAACCCCAGGCAGCTCAACAGGCAGGGGGCAGAGTGGCTGGAAAGATGCCCAGTGCTGAAGGACCTGGGGGTGCTGGTCAACAGCTGACTGAACTCGAGCCAGCGTGTGCCCAGGTGGCCAAGAAGTCCAGTGGCATCCCGGCTTGGATCAGAAATGGTTTGGTGAGTCATTGTCCCCCTCTGCTCAGCACTGGTGAGGCCAAACCTTGAGCGCTGTGCTGGTTAAATTCTGTGCCGCTCAATTCAAGAAGGACACTGAGGTGCTGGAGTGAATATAGAAAAGGGCAACAAAGCCAGTGAAGGATCTGGAGCACAAGTCTAATGAGGAGGTGGAGAAAAAGAAGTTCAGGGGAGACTTTATCACACTCTGCAACCACCTGAAAGCAGACTGCAGTCAAGTGAGGGTCAATCTCTTCTCCCAGGTAACAAGTGAAAAAAGGAAATGGCCTCAAGCTATGCCAGATGAGATTTAGATGGGCTATTAGGAAAAATTTCTTCACTCATAGGGTTGTCAAGTGTTGAGACAGGCTGCTCAGGGAAGTGGCGGAATCACTGTCCTCAGAAGTGACCAAGTGTCCTCAGAAGTGTCCATGTGGTCCTTGCAGACATGGTTTAGTAGTGGACCTGATGGTGTTAGGTTAATGACTGAACTTCAAGACCTTGGTAGTATTTTCCAATCTTAATGATTCAAGGATTTACAATTATGAAGTCCTGTAAGAAACATGTAGTGTGCTTAAAAATCCCATGAAATTCAGCATCAAAATTTATGAGAATAACTTTCTCAGATTCTACTGTCATCAACAACAAATGCCTTGTACTTTCGTCAAGGTCTAGGGCTGTCTCATGTGCAAATTATGACAAAAAAAAGGTACTTAAAATTTCATTTTTTTCTTAACAAGCATTGTCTTGTAAAGGAAGAAAATATCCCAAGCAAACAACCCATGCATAAGTGCGAAACTCCCTGAAAAACATTTAAACTGTTTTCAAACTAGACACCAATTAAATAATTAAATCTTCATCAGAAGACTGATGAAATGACAGATTTTCCCATAATTAGGGAGAAGTCCTTACTTGGCAATTGTTGGAACTAAAATCCCAAAGGATAAACTACAGCAGTAAAAACACTGTATAGAAACTTTTATCAAAAAACATAAATTTGACCTTAGCAGGCAACAAATAGATGTGGCAGTAGCACTAAAAAAAGTATACTGCTTCACGTATGGGTCAAAATCTCTACACAGCAGTCACTCATCTCAGTAGTTAGAAGTTGCTGGACAGACAGCAGATGTGGTTGATCTAATGTCTAAACAAGAATATGATTAAAGAAATAATCAAAATATCATTCAGTGCAGTTTTATCAGAAGGGCATCACATTTGCAAAGAAAAAAATTAAATACCAGCAACAGCCTTCCCATTTCTACAAAAGGAGGATAATAACCACTACAAAACATATCCAAATGTCAATAAGTAGATAAAATAATCCCCTGAGTAAGGAAATCTAGGTTCGTCCTTACCTGCAGATGAGTGTATCCTACTTGTTTACAAGCAAACAACAACAACAATGGGAAATTCTCTTTCCTCACTCCATGAACAATTCAACTTATTTCAGAAATGCAAGGTTAGAAGAGGTGACTCAATGGTACTTTCTGCTCTTGTATTCTCTCATTCCTTATTCTGTATGTTCTTGGTTCTACATATAAATACCCACTACGTTTTCAGGCCTTTTGCTGTGGGCTTCAAACACAAACACTAGGTATGCAGGATTTACCCTCTCTGCATCTCTAGCCATTGCAGCACGGATTCCTGAACCACAGGAATACTTTTTCACATCAAAAGTCCCTTTGGAGAAATATTGCAAGCTACTTGAGTTACTTACTTCCTTGCCATAAGCTGATATTTTGGGGTTTTTTTCCTTTTAAAAAACTTCAAGATCCTAGAAATCAAGCCAATGAACTCAAATATGACTATGATGTTTGTATTAATAAATTTATCTGTGCAGCTCTTAGCTAAGCAGATATACCCATTATTTCCAGAGCCATTTAATATTAATGGTATTAAATGGATTATTAAAACCCCCCACAGAGATATTACCTCAGTTATCTAAACCAATGAAGAAGATGGTATCCTCTACTCCAGATATCAACATTAGAATGTTGCATCATTAGGGGTTATAAAAGAAAACCAGTTCTGATTGAAACACCTATTTTAATGATGCTCAGTGTGTACAATAAATTGAACCATTGTAAATGTCACCTGAAAGGACATAAAATTCAATTCTTGCACCATCTGGAATGTAGTCCTGATTAAGTTGTTCAGCAATGTGATTGCATCACCTAAACAAACTAATTAACATCAGAATGACACATTTTGCAGTTTCACTGGCATTTATCTGTGTCCCATTTATTCTACATAAGTTTTTTCCCAGAATGACCTTATGCTCAAATACTGCCATGAAGCTAGTGCATGTTAACTCTCTTTTCAAGACTAAGCATATTTTTCATTAGACCTTACACAATGCGACACCTCTATGCAGTAGAGTAAAACAGACTGAACAACAAATTAGTTTTGGAACATGTAATCTGGAACATCAAAGTCTCTTCAGCTAAACAGCCACAAAGTCTCCTCAGCTACAATGATTTACACCTTTTTGCTCTTCAGTTTCCTTTTCTTTTTTTTTTTTTTTTTAAGAGAGTGCATATTAAGTCATTTTTGAAAGTCACCCCTTTTGTCTGAGGAATTTAAATTGCAAATAAAAAGGAAATGCTATTTTCCATAGCTTCGTCATCATGAATTCACAGTTCATAGCTAATTCTTCTCTAACTTTTCATGGAAACAGTCATTGTATTCTATACAGAAACTACCACACAGATTTTCTGCTCCTGCACGTACTGATGTCAACCTAATACAACATCAAAAAACATTGTTTGCAAATTCCATTGAAAGGCACCCCAACATGTTAATCTATGATTAATGGTACCTACCACCAGCCAAGGCCAGAGCTGTTATTCTGAAGTGCTGAAATGTTGTTTCTGTTCGATATTACACTGCATAACTCCACAGTAAATTGGTTTCCAGGTTTATTGCCAAAGTAATTAAAAATTCAAAAGGTTGCTGTTTGAGCAGAACATTATGGAAAAGTATTAAATACAATTGAACCTGGAGATTACTTCTTTTTATAGTGAGAGAGCAGCAGGATGGGAGGAGCAACTTGAATAAGGAAGGTCATATTAGAAATTTGAATTTTAGCAAACACATTTCAGTGAAATCTCTACTGTAGGAAAGGGCACAAGAAAACCTAAAAGGAGGCAACTGGTTCTAAACCCCTTCTGAGAGCTGGTTCAAAGAAAGGGTGAAGGCCAAGGGAGTTAAATGGATTATATGACACAAGCATTAAAACTTATATCTGGTTTTGCTTTATATTATCTTAATTCTATTTACTAAAGTACTTTTTTAATGTCAGAGAGGATTCTGGAGCATTACTTACAAAACAATAATTTTTTAAACCCCTTGGGAATAATAAGGTAGAGGAAGGAGGAGAAGGTGAGAGGGTCCAAACCTCAAAGAAACAAACCCAACCTTTCCATCAGGTTTAATTTCTGCAAGTTGAATTTTACTAGTGCATATACTTGGAAGAGATTATATTTAACTACTGCTAAAAAATTAGTAATTTGTAATGTCTAGAAATTGCAGAAGGCCTACAGCCACATCCAGTGCTTCAGCATGATCCATCATTGTGCACATCTCAGCTGGTAGCAGCTGATGGCATCACCTGGAGCAAACAAACACCCAGTAGTAAGGAGAATTAGAAGTCAAGGGTGTGCAGTCTCCCAAGAGAGATGGTGATCAAAAGGATGTGATGATGAATAAGAGGTGCGCGGGAAGAAATTCTCAGCTGAGCTGTACATGAATGTCTACACTATGTGCAGCAGCGAATAAATACACTGTTATCACTCTTGCTTTGCTCTCAATGAAGGCAATGATTTGTGTTCAACTGAAAATCCATCAATCGAACAGACACCACACAAGTTTTGTCTGTAACAGAGATCTAATCTCCACCAAGAGTGAGCAGCAATGACAGCAATGTCTCCCTCTTGCTGTCACACAGCTGAACAGTAAAACCTCACCTGTGCACACCCAAAGCCCACTGTCAGCCTCCCAGGAGACTTCACTGGGGTCCCCTATTTTCTGTGTCCCTAGACACCTTCTGAGGAGAAAAGCTAGAGACACCTCAAGCTCCCCAGCTGCAATGACAGTCATGATGAAATGTTTAAGACTCTTAATTAAGATGAGGTTTTGAATCTTCAACTTGTATTCACTTTATGAATTTAAACACTCCTACCCTAAACCATCCATGGACACTCACTTGGGTTTTTATCTTGACAGAAGTTTATTTCTATAGATCAAGAATAGTGGAGTGGAAGAGTTGTCCATTACTAAGGCTTTGTAACAGTTTTATATCCTCTTCAGCGTCCTTATTATCAAAAAGCTTCTCCTGACCTCCAACCAAATCTTCTTTGGCACGTGCTCAGCAAATTATTTCTTGCTCTTCTTCCCAATGGATATGAAAAAAACCCTTCCTCCACATAAAATTCACTTACATGTGAGTGGATGCACAATGACCTATCCTTTGCTTAGACTAAGGAAGTCCATTATCCTCCATCTATTGATTTTCCATATAGGTTTCATGGATGCTGCCAACTTTGTCCCTGAGCTTCTTGGAGTGGGTAATTCTATGGAGCTAATTATGATGATAATTAAACCAAAATAATGGTCTCTATTTTCTCACTTACATCAGCACAAGTTAGAAAGAAAATCATTTCTTCTTTCATATTGTTAAGGTAAATTCAACCAATGCTCTCATTTCACATTAAAAAAACCCCAAAAACACAAGCCCAAGCATACACCATAACATCTCTATTAATACAAATTAGCAATGGTTCTGAGCTTAACTTACTCCATTTGAGATGATTAGATATAATTGCACAACAATTAAGGATTGACTGACATGCACCAGATGGAATAAATTTGATTTCACAAGTAGCCAGCATCAAGTCCGCACAATTAACCCTCATTCTGATATACAATATTTGGTTTGGAAAAGAGTATTAGGTTTCCAGTCTCTCAGCATTTTAGTAAGTAAATTATTAGTCCGTTTTTTCCTCAGATGGAAGAAATCATTAATTTTATCAGATAATTCTATCCTCCAACTACAGATCCACATAATAATTCAGCCTATAGTTCTGTCTCCAGCTTAATAAAGCTGGATGGGAGCCCTACAAACTTTGATCATTCATTTACCAAAGTAAATATTACTAGGAAAAAACACATGAAAAAATATTGTTTCCTTAAATGACATAAGCAAAATTTCCTTCAGCTTCAGGGGAAAGGCTAATGAAGTTGGTGCCACAGGCACATCAGAGAGCTCACATTCACTCAATATGTAAAACTAAGGACAAGATAATAAACATAAGCTGTTTAGCAGTAGTTTCCTACTGAATATATGAGTGTGTGTCAGGCAAATCCTTAGCCAAAAAAATTAGAAGAGTCAGTTGACATAGAGCTCAATTTTGAGAGCAAAACTTAAATCCAGAATGAGGCATGGTTCACAGCAAAGAAGCATGCCATGGAAAAGCCACGCAGGACAAGCATAAATATCCTAGAAAAAGAAAAGAGCTCATCAGTGCTCCCCAGCTGCTAAGGTAAGGTATATGAAACAACAGGAAAGGTGTACACAATACCACAATGCTGCTACACATTTACCAAATAAAGGTTTTAACACATGGAAAGAAATCTGAGTAACTCACAAACACAAAAACAGCAGAAAAATGTCTATTAAAAAATTGGAATTGTAAATGATAAATACAAATGAATACAGCTATTTTCATACTGGATCTGAAATACTGGAGGTATGTAAACAACAGAATTATTAACTGTACACTCTAAACAGATGAAGACTCCTTTGTACAGGAGTACACAACACCATGTATTGCTGCAGATGGAGGGCTGGCTTATACACATTAGAAATTATGGGGTCCATATTTAAGCACATATAAAACTTCAGAAAAACAGTTTGTGGTTTTGTCTACATGCTTTAAATTGCCTACACTTTGGAATGTGATAATTAGAACTTATTTTCATTTCAAGACACAGAATGAGATCAAAACAACTGATGAGCTTATGTATGGATTTAGCAAGCTGTCATCCTGCAGTGGAGAATTAAAAGGTCGTAAAAGGTCGTAAGAGCTTTGTTTCTCTCATATGGAATGGTAAACACTAAAAATTATGTTTCCAATTTCAGAAAAGTAGTAAATAAAAAAAGACATGCAAATTTCATTTATTTCATATGGGCAGTTTCGTTGCTGCTAAAATCAGAAAAAAAAATACTATACAATTAATACAAATAAAATAGGTGTATATAGGTATATTTCTTTTATTTCTGATCCAATACAATTTCTTTAGCCCTGAAAAATGCATTACAATTTTATTTGCGCATCTGTAATGTAGATGAAAAAGGATCTTGACCTCCATGTTGTTTATAAGGCAGTTAAAGAGGAAACAGTTGCTCATTAGATTTCTACTGACAACAGCTGGCTGTGGGAGAGCTGTGTTTATTTCCCTTTCGCACCCAAGATGACTTGAATCTATATCATCCTTTTCCCTGGAGACTGCCTTAATCACCATAGAGTAGCTGTTGGAGGGGGCTTCGTTTATCAAGAAAATTGTAACTGAAGGTAATTGAAGGGAAAATGTTTCAAACTTTCACTATAAACAGGCCTACATTACCTATGTCCTTCTTGTTCTCATTCAAATTTTTCATTAACTGCAGTGGAAATTCCTGGCAGAATTCAAACAGTGAATATTCAAAGGAGATCCTCCTCCCCACTTCAGAAATAAGATCTGAGCAACATTTCAGCAGTGTTGGGTTTCTGTAGTGACATTTGAAAAGTCTGTCTGCATTGTATGCATACTCCATGGGCAGATATTGAATTAAAATTACCATTTAGAATTGCACCAAGTTAGATTTCCTGAAGCATTCATGATTGAAGAATTAATAAACTCATGGGACTTCAACCAAGAGCTAACTCATTCTGGTCAGAGTAAATACAAACATGGTAGTGCTTAAAAACAAACAAGCCAACAGAAATCAGTCATCTGCCAGACAGCATTACAATTTTCCCTGATAGTATGTCAACAGAAGTTTAAAATTGTAATCAATCTGTATTCATTTCAGAGACACAGCTTCTTTTTGGTTTTTTAATGGAAAAATAGAACAATAGGAAGAAAAAAAAGCAAATATTGCCTGCCAAGATTTCAATACTGAATAAACAGCCATACTTGGAAAGCTTATTACGGTGTTTGATTTCCCAACCAGACTAATGTACTCTGATAACAGCATTTTTCTATCATGTCTGACAGCACAGGAACATATTAATGGAAGAAATGATGAATTTTTTAACTAGCATCTTGGATGTGGGTCCCAATTAAAGTTGGTGTGACATATTAACCAAATGCTACATACCCAGGATTTTATGCATATGGGGCAAAAAGACCTTAGTCGCTTGATGGCCTCATCGTATCTAGCATAATTTTCAGAAAGACCAATAAATAAACCCAAAATACCATGTTGTACTGAAAAAAATTCCTAATTCTATCTTTGCCAAGTCGGTCTTGATACTCATACCTTTGGCATAATTTATACAAGAGCAGTTAGCTTCCATGGAAATAATTTTGTGTCTATCACCTTGTTGAGAAACACCTTTCAAATGAAATTATAAACCACAAGGTAGAAGTTCAACAAAAATGTTGAGATTACCTGAAGCATACACTAATAAAGGGGAATTTTGTCAGCTTACAAGTAGTATTTTTGCTACTATTTCTCTGCATTGTGATTTGTCATACATGTTAAGTAAGAAGAGCAAAAAGTGAAACACAGAAATGCAACTGGAAGATGAAGGATTTCAATTCATACCTGCTGATTTATAAACCTCTTAACTGAGGATATGATCAGAATCCCTTGCAAACAAATTCAAGGGTCAGACTAAAAGCCTTGCTTCACTTCTTAGGCCCTTAGATAAATATATCACTTTTACATAAAATATAATAGTCACTACAAAAACAGACATGGCTCAACTAAATAGAAGTATACAACCTTTAGGTATCATAAGAATGAACAATTACTTGACTATTCATCATTTCTATGTGTTGTTCTTCTGTTCATCTACTAGAGTTTTAAGTCAGAACATACCATTAGGATAATTTATTTTGATCATCTATGAAGTGTACTAATTTCTTTATCAAGCCTGTGACTTCTTATGAGCTGCATATTGGAAGGAAAAATAAACTGTTGCAGCTTTTCATTATGAAATTTTATCACCAAAGGAACCGATCACTGAAAGCTTAAATTTAAATGGAATTTCTACCAAGTAAATTAAGTCTTCTTATTAAATTGGTTTCATCAGTTTTCTGTTTGTTGTCAACCAAAAGCTAGGAGCTTTAATGTTAGCAAGTACATAGCTCATAAATGTTCCACTCTGGACTGTGTGGAGTAAGCAATTCACAGGATTACTGAATGGGTCAGGTTGGAAGGGTGTACAGTGGGGCATTTGGTCCAATCTCCCTGCTTGAGCAGGGTCTTCCCAGAGCACACAGCACAGGACTGCATTCTCTAAAAGCATTGCATGAATTAACAGCGATGCAGTCCATATCACTAAATCTACAGCCAGTAAGACTGACATTTATTCTATTAATAATGCTGGGATCAGCATGTGCCATGGGCATACTGTGCCCGGAATCATTTAAATGTGGTAAATGTGGTAAGCCAAGATCTATATCATCTGTGTCCAACTGGAGATAGAAACCAGCAGGTGTCGTATGAAACTCCCTGCAGATACAATGCTAAACATAACCTATGCTAACGTAAGTGCTGCCTTCAATGGCAGCACATACCTCTCAATAATTCCAGCAAACATTTCTGCTCTAATCAGAGGACTGAATAAAGAATTGATGACCTACAGCACTGAGTGTCATATAAAGGAAAGTTCTTTTCAGATNGCCCTGAACAAAACTCCCCCCGCAGCCCAGGGGTCTCTCTTGAGGAACCGGACCTAGGGTGAGGGGTTCCCTTGTGCTCCCCAATAAACCTTTGTTCCCCACCTCCGAGAGTCCCCTCTTTCATTTGAACCACGGTCATGACAGTGAGAGCCAAGGTTCTGCAGAGCCAAGAGCCCACATTTTGATCTTGTTGAGGTGTGTCCGAGCTGACCGGGCTGCCCAGCCGAACGCGAGCTGACCGGGCTGCCCAGCCGAACGCGGGCTGACCAGCGGGACACGCGCGGCAACAATGTGACAAAAGTCATCCTTTGCCATTTGTTCTTTTTTTAAAAGAATTAACATTCTCACTGTGAGATCGATTTGCTCAACAAGTTATTACATTAACCTTCTTAGTAATTTTCTTTCAAAGCAGTTTTGGAAATTCACACTTTTTTCACACACTTGAAAATTCAACCAGAATGACATTGCCTGCTTTTCAACAATCAAAAAGGACCTCAAACTTACAAACTCACAACTTACAACTTCCTTCCTTACCTTCCCACCTCTCACCTTGGGATGATACTTCAGAAGGCAACTGTAATTCAGATTCACAGCATTTATGTACTTCAAACCTGTGGCTACTTACTAGCAGAGAGAGGTTCAAACATCACAGTTCTTGTTGGAGGGAAACTCCAAAGATCAAATTTCAAATAAAAAAACCTCCAAAGTTCAAACAACCACATTTTTCCTCTGTGGTTTCAGTCTTCCAAAATCTGAGAGTCCTGCTGTTGAAACACCCTCCCACAAACCTGAAGAAGGATAAGTGACCTACCTTAGAAAGCCCGCCTACTTCCAAATAGAAGCAGATAATGAAAACATTCCAGGTGACCCACAGGGCAGTCCACACCGTGTACTAAACACAAAGCCGGATGAGAGCAAAAAAAGAGAGAAAAATAAAATGTGAAGATGAAACTACTTCATACTGAGCAGATCAATAATAAAAAACTGATATCAATAAGCATTGCTCTTCTGGGAACAGCCAAGAACAGAGAGTTCAGAAAAGGAGCTCCCCCTGCAGAAGTCCTCTAAGAACCACCGGAAATTACAAATTTAATGTTCATTGCTGTACTAAATAAATACCAATAAAACAGATTTAACCTTTACAGTTTTACACTATCCTACTGATATCAATTAACTCCAAAATGCTGACTGAAACACAGGTTTTGGGACAACTCGGAGTAATTTTTAAATCACAATTTAGCTGTCTTAAAGAAAATTTCATATACACAAAAGACCTTAAATAAATAAATACTATTGAAATAACATTTAAATATTATGAAGAAAGGTGCAAGAAAAATCCCCACCACCAAACAAAACAGAAGATCTACTGATCTGGTAACCTAGATTTTTTTTCTTTTTAAACAAATAGGTAAGGTGTAAATCTAATCTCTTGAGAGTCTTTCACAGTAAAACGTACTTTATTACACTAAAATTAGGTCACTACTTCTCCAGGTCTTTTGCCATGAATCTGATCCCACAAAGCACACTTACCAGCTGAACATATCTATACCTCTTCTGGGTTCTCCAGCATTGTACTGAACTCATACACGAATACTCACAGCACGAATGGGACATTAATTAATTCATCTACTTTAAATCATCTTTTGCATTTTAACTCAGCACAACAGACTGGCACCATTTCTTTATGGATGCACTGTTTGCTGACATATAGTTGTACACTATTCCCAGTTAACTCTCCAGGCACCCCATCTCAGGAGCTTTTCATCGTGATGGGCCAAGTGTCCATGCAGCCATGCTGGAGCTACATCCACTGGAACAAATGCAGTGAGCAGCAGCACTGCCACTTTACACACTTAGAGCCTTCTCAGTGGAGAACTGCTGCTAAGAGCTTCTGCAAGCCTATTTAGCTGTGGGCAGGTGAGGGTTAGTGTCTATGCTTTTGCTTCAAAATAATCATGAAAGCTCCACACACTGATCTACAATGCATTGCACAGGTGCCATGCACACCTGTTTGGCTTTCTTGGGTACTTTTGGGTTTGTTCCCCTCTTTGTTCCTCTCCCTGTTATGTATGATGAAAGGTTCAGGTAAAGAGGATTGAATTTTTCCCCTCCTTGAGTACTCCTCCCTGCATAGGGCCATTTCTGTACACCAAAAAGGTCAACAGCTTTAACATATTTTCTTCTAAGGTGTGTAGTAAGTTGGGCAATGGCCCAAGAAGTAGGTCATTAAGAAACAAAACAAGAGTAACACTCCTGGGCCATTTCCTCTGTCTTACAGAGAAGGGCGGTGTGGCAACTGAAGGCTGGGTTATTAAAAATAGCCAAAGCTGTTGTGGTCTGTGAGCAATATGAGGTCTGTAGTGTTCATATGACTAACCTAGAGTATATCACTTTTTACTATATGTGTTGACTTTGTAGTAACTTGATGTCATCCTCAACTACTGAATTTCTAACATTTATATTCAGAACATTACATGCAGAGAGTTCAAAATTAATGAACAACTCATACAATCCAGGTAAAAAGCAGAATCAAGACTGTTTGGGAGTATTCTCCTTTTTAAGAAATATTTTTTTATCACTCTGTGAACTAAATCTGTCACCACAACAAAAGGAATTCTGTTTGATCTGCCAGGCCAAGCCAAATCTGTTAATGGCCTCATTCTGTCCTACAGGCACCAATGACAATTCTGTACTGTGCAGGCAAACACTGTCTGAGCCTGCCTTCCCAGGCCAGGCTATGTTTTACACAATTAGGATCAGTTTGGTACCTGATCCACCATGAGGATTACTGAAAGACAAGTGCAGGTGCAAAGCAGGTGTGCACCTTGAAACGCACCTACTGTGTATGGAGAGGCTCTTCCTACACTCTCACTGAGCTGCAGAAATCTAAATTTGAGCTCCATTTGCTTTGTAAACATAATAATTGCATGATATTCAACAATTAGTACTATATAATTTTTTAAGTAGGAAAGTTATTGTCTCCTTGGATATTCAATGAGCAAATTCTTTCCTCGCATACTTTTGTAGGTACTTAAGGAAAGGTTATAAGAGAGCAAAAGCAAGAAAGCAAAATTAGGAAATGTCAGAATTTGGGATGTGTATGCCAACTTAATTTTTCTATTTTGTGTCTGTGCAATACAATGCAAAAATTAATAAAATTTAATTATAAAAATTAAATTTAATTATAAAATTATACCATAGATATATTTTTATTTTAAAAGAATCTTACCTCCCCTAACACATTTTATGAACAGCTAGTTCAATACTTCTTTTCTCCTTGTCGCTCAGACCCTGCTCTGAGGACAGAATATCAATTTCCTCATGAGGTTTCCTAAGATGCTCATCGCTGTAATGTGCGAGAGCTGCACAAACATTAACTAATTTATTTTATGTTATAAGAGAATGATACAGCTCTCAGAATGCAAATGATGTTCTGATACATGCAAAGATTACATTCGGAAGTATTCATACATTATAAACATCCAACTTGAGGTCCTTAAGAGATCATTTTTCAGAATGCTTGAGGTTATCCACTCAGTTTATAAACTCAGTGTTCAACTCCCTGTGGCTGAACGTGCAGCACTTGTGCAAATCAGACCACAAGGTCTCAAGACAAGAATCCAGAATGCAAGGGGAAAACAAAGCATGTGACAGGTTTTGTTAAAGTGACTCATTTTGTGTCAAAAGAAGTTTCAGTGGTTGAGAGCAGAGACAAAATTCAGCTACTGAGCACAGCCTTCACAGCAAAAGGAATCCTTTTTTCCTGGTAGCATGTGCCTCACTCTTCCCATTGTCTTCTCTTTTCTGGAAGTCAAGTTTCTATTCTACATCTGTGATCACCAGAAAACCCCTAAATGTCTGTCCTTTCTACTGAAACTGAGGCAACAATATATGAATTAGTAAGTATCTAACTAGTTAAAATCTGCAAATACATAAAAGCAACATAGTAAGACTGCATAGAAGGGCTTTAATGGCAGCTTTTCTAAATTTTTGAGTGTCTCTTTCTGAAAAAATTGTAATACTTTCTGACACTGCATGCATTGTGTAAATTTACATGTATATACCTTTTAGGTTAAAAAAACCCCAGCAAGCAATATTCCATTATGTGGCATTACACTAACACCTGCTTGAGTCATTAAGACAGGTGTAACTTCTAGATCCATCGTGCAGATTTGCTCTTTTTGCTAGCAAAGCAACAGCCCGAATTGCCATCCTCAGTGTGAAGGGACACATCATGCATGCTGGCAATTTTCTCTCAGTGTAGGAATGGTTAAGGTCTGAGACATCAGGTCCACACTGACCCTCAGGTTTCACTTCCCCCCCCCCAAAAGCACCTGTTTCATGATCTGGCCTGCCATTTAACCTCTCCCACTCCATGTCCTGAACATTATGCTGTCCATCCTGCTGGGTCTGCTCACTCTTACCTCCCCACACCCACCCAGCAATTCCTGCCTAGTTCTTTGGCCACCAACATGCTGTCCACCCTAGCTCAGCTGGCCTCACACTCAGTGTCACAATCCTCACCATATCTGGCATGAAGAAGGAATTTTCCACACAGGTTGAATCAATAAGAAGAGTTGGTATTTTTATTTTATATGCCAAATGATGTGCCACTTAAAAATTACTTGGACATTTTTGTAACAGATCCCTTCTAGAGAAAGGACCTAGCACCAGGTCTTTGCTTATTTCTCCCCATGATGCATTACATCTTTTCTTGCTTTTGGTCTTTTGCAGTAAGGATGCATATGATGCAGTGTGTGGAAGTATTTGAAGTCTTACCAATAATGTGGAGGGAGTACTCATTAAACCTTACAGGTTAAACTCCAATAAATATCCCCTTTCATAATGTCAGCCTCTCTACAACAGTGAGATTTCTATACCTCTTGACTCTACAATCATATTGAAACCAATGCAGAGACACATTTCATATATGAATGAAATACACACATTTCTAGAGTTAAAATATTTGCACTGGATGGATATAATGTCACAAGAACAACTTGTTAAGGTAAAAGCGAAAAAAGGGAATTTTCTAAGCTTGAATATTACAAGAATTGTGGGACAAGTTTAGCTTTAATGAATAAATTATCTCAAGAGTATATTTAAATTTGAAGTGCAGCAACTACTCTGACGGTATCATTCATGGCATGAGGGAATGGATGTTGGCTTGGGGATACTTCAAGGGAAAGGAGCAACTACCTAGTTGTCAAATCATCCCCCTGTAATACCTGGATCAGTATATGCAGAGCCTTATTAGCCATATTTCTGAAAGATGACAAGGGAAGTGACATAAATCAGCACGATGGAGCAGTAACAACACAGGACTTACAAGGAAGGATATTCAATGAGTAATTTTGGAAGCCTAAATATTTCACATGTGTTTTCACTGTCTGTATAACATTTTCTTGAATACTGAATGAAGTATTCTATATAGCCTTCCTTCTGCTATTCTGATTTTTTTATTTGTCTGGGTTTTTTTTTTAAGAAACTCTTTCCTGGCTATCCAACTACATCCATTGCCTATATATCATATTATTAAATGGAATACATTAAGGCAAGTAAAGCAGAGATTTCCACCATAGATTCTCCCTATTTAAGTGTATTATTTTCATCCTTCACTATTTATTAACACTTTTTTTTTTCAGCTTTGAGTCTGGCTTTTGCAATTTTAGCTATATGACTCATCATTCAGAAGCCTTTTGAAGTCCCAATTCAGAAGTAGCAGAGGGAAAAAATCCCCAACTTTAACAAGTATCCTGTCATCATCACTAATCAATTTTAACAGCCTAAAAATCTTGCTGGTGATAGCAAGATCTATTAAGAAAGGAAAAGTATGAACAAGGAAACAGATCACAGCAGAGCTCTGGAGCTTCATGACAAGAGTGCAACAGCATAATTAGAACTGAAATTCAGCTGTTTCTTTCTTCTTTGCAAATGTTTGGGTAAGTTTCAAATGAACTAATCTGGGAAAATTAGGAATCAGCTCTGCACTTTTATGCCCCCTGGGAACTTTGCACAGATTTATTCAGTCACAAAATATTCAAATACTGAAAATAGTACATCCGCTTAGTGACAGGACAAATTGTTCACAACATTTATCTAAATTACTAATTAATACAAAACCTATTAGAAATAATTATTGGATTTAAACTAATTAGGATACTTGGAGTCAATGTTGTTACTCCCTCTCTCTCTGTTTCCTAAGCTCTGAGGACTTGAAATTTTATGTGCAAGTGAAATTCCAAATTTATTTCAGAATCATCATCCATACAGTCCTGTATCTGAGGGACTGTAGACAGTGAACATGAACCCACTATCTTTAGCTACTTGGAATGAGAATTGTATTCTACAGAGATGCCTCATGTATCAGCCACTGCATGGCAACTCTTAGATAGTGGGACATTTTTTTTGGTAGAAAGCTCTCATGACAAATTTTATATCACTCAAACTAATTTCTTTATTCAGAATTTTAATCTACAGTGGCGACGCTTATGGTGCAGCTTACATGGTCACTAAATCCTAGTGATAAACTGGCCAGCCTGAGCTCAATGGCAGTGGAAGAGTTAGAAGCATGCAACTGCTATTGTTTTTATCAGTTTCTATTGCAGCCCTCACTGAACTACTTGGCTCTACATATCTGCAACAAAAACCTGCTCAGTTATGCCTGAAGAAGCAGTTTCATATTTGACTGCAGTATAGATGTGCTTCAAATTATGTCCCTACATGTATTACATTTTTTTACTTACTTTCCCATTCCTTTACATATTTTAGAATTTGAGGAGACTGAACATGACATACGCAGCATAGGATGACAAAGTGAAAGCTTTTGTGTAACTTCACTTGTCAGGGAAACCTTCAGGCACAGACTTGATTGCACAGAAGACAGATTAAAAACATTCTCTTGAGGTTAAACAATGGCTCTAGAGCTGGTCAGCTGAAGTCAAGATCACCACCAGAGTATGACAGATTACCATGAGGACAATTTGCGTGCACACATGCCAGATTAATTTTGTGGAGACAGTTTACAGAAGTAAACCATTGTATTTGACGTGATTCTCTCTTTATTTCAGTTTTTTAATATTGTGATAGGATCATCTGCATTAGTTAAGCTGATTTCCAGGGAAGTCTTCTGGAAAAGACAATGGATACTGAGCATAAATTTCTTGAAGCAATTAGTTACTTTTCCATTTAAACAGGATTAAACTTAGTCTAAATCAGAAGCTTCATCAACCAGAGTACATAAAAGCATGACTCAAAATATTTCTTCAGCCACAGCCACAGTACCAAATTCTTGGGATATCAGCCACTAACAAATCCAGAGGCTTAGATGTGGCTGAAAGTGGACCTATGAACATGGAAGGCCATGAAGCTTCTCCATAAATTTGAAGCCTAATTCACTACTCAGAGACTTGGTAAGAATCTCTCTGCATTGTGTTTAATACTGAAATTCAGGACATTACTGAAGATTGCATTAAACAGATTTTAAATTTAAAGTCAGCAGTAAAAGTTTACAGGTGGACTGTCACTTTTGACTTAGTGAATACAGCCAGTATGCAGCTGGCACTGGTAGGGGTCTTTACTGTCAGTACCACTGACTCCTTCTGGGGCTTCTGGGGACAGTGGACAAACCTAAACTGTGGGTGGCACAGGCCTAGGAAGCCCAGCTTCTAGGGAGCACATGTTGATACAGACTGGAAGATCCTCAGGCTATGCTCACCAAGAACTCCAAGCTGGTGTAACATTGAACTGCTATAGAAAGACTCCATGCACTTTTCTCCTTCCTCTGGCTGCTTGTTCCCATTTCCCCTCTCCCATCTGCTGTAACAAGCAAAACACATCAAAGAGCTCACCTACACCTAAACTAACACCAGTAAAGAAAATAGTTGCTTTTAACCTGGATCTGTTCTGGTTTGCCAGTTCACCAAGTGGTTGAACTGGTACCTGCTGTGGTGCATACAGAGGAACAGCACAGGGACTGAGGGCAGCAGCTGAGCAAAGGGAGTGTTGCTTATGCTGGCTTGAGCTATTCACTGAATTCGGCCTGAGGGCAAGGCTAGGCATGAGGCTGAACTGACAAGTTTGGAGCTAGCAACAAGAGCAGTCTTTTCCCCTCCCACTCCTTTCCCCTCCACCTCCACTGCTGTTCATTAGCATGCAGTCCCAATCCCTGCCTTATGCCAACCTTGGCAACCATTGGAACCTCACAGACCAGATTCAGGTCACCAGTTTAGCAAAAAATTCTCCACTTTTTGCTAGGTTGATTTTCTGACAGCTTAGAAATGGAACTGACATACCGACAGGTCCAGTTAACTCCTGCCAGATGTGAGGGATAGGATCTGGGGAAGTGTTCAGTCAGGGAACAGTGGGAACAGACGACATGACAGCCACCCCATTCTGCTGATGTTGAGACACCTAGTGTTACAGACACCCTTCAGATTTCAGGATTTGGCTCAAACTATTCCTACTTCACTGTAAACCCTACTTTGGTAAGGATATAATCACAGATTGCTCAGAGAGGTGGTGATGGGATGAAGAAGTGGGCAATCACAGAACATTCTGAGCTGGAAGGGACCCACAAGAATCATCAAGTCCAGCTCTTAAGTGAATGGCCCCTACAGGGATCAAACCTGTGACTTATATCATTATTAGCACCATGCTCTGACCAGTGGGGCTCTAAAGCCTTATCTTCCCCAGTAATGAGTAGTGGCACCTGCTGTAGCTAGAGCTCCTAAATATATGCTTAAAGATAAATCAGAATATGAGTTCAGTTAAATCAGCATAAAGTACCTTGCTGGGGAGGTGTTTCTTTCTTTAGTTATGAGTTTTCTACCTCTACTTTAAAACAACTTTTGTACAGCCTAAAATGTTCAATTACATTGGAAAAGATACAGAAACAGTCAACATCTGTTGCATTTCATTTGAAAATTAAAACAGAGCTTGCATCATTGAACAGCAGTGCTGAACCTGAGGGGCAAGAAATTTTGTAGTGTTGCACTTCAGACATGAATTTCCAACATAATTTTACACATGCTTACACTCACTTCTTATGTATAAAATGGAGACCATGAAGCAGAGAGGTGAGTCATCAATACATGGATGCCCAGTTCTTCAACCACAGATAATAGATAAAACCACTATTTTTTATATTAATCCATTTTCAATTCATTATAGTCTGCTTGTAAGCTTAGCTAACATGAGTATAATCTTGGATGCACTTTTTGTTCACTTTTTCTTTTAAGACATGACAAAGAATTACAGGATTCAAGGCTTGACTAGAAAAGATGAAGCTTTTTAAGTATTTGTTTAACGAGTTTTCCCCAGCAGACATTTATTTCATTCTTTTGTGAGGAAAAAGAAAGATAACTTTAGCCTCTTAAAATCCATTACTGACAACACAACCAGAATGTTTCAAATACAGCCATTACCAGGTAAAGACATAATATTCTTACATTCAAAAATGAACGTGGGGGAGGAACAGAAATTTTTTTTTGTTGGCAGCTTAGTTCACAGCTTTAAAATTTCTTTTTATTCCTGGCTATATGGAGAACATGGGAAAAAAACAACAGAGAAGCTTCAAGTTACAAGCATTAGAGAGAATTTGCAATAATTTAGGGTCGAAGCCATAAATACAGGTCTTTACAAAATTACATATAAGTGAGAAGGAGACTTCTTTGGAATCCATGGGTCACAGGACCAACGAAATTTCTACAGTCCTGGCTCCTCTCTGCTTAAGAGAAAGATGTAGTTAAATATAACTTGGCCACTGGAAATATTTGTTCTAATCGCCATAAATTCTGCTTGTCTGTTGCAAAAAGAACAACGATTTGTACTTCATTTATTTATTTACATGTAGTCTAATTGACTTGTACCATAGCCATAGTTTTGGCAGCACTTTCTCCAGATTACTTGTTTTTGTAATGTCCAAAATCTCAAAAAATTCACTTAGTAGTCCGAAATTTGCAAAAAGATATGGAAAACTCTACACTTTCTACAGAAATATCATCTGGTGTTTTGAAACCAAGAAAATTCTGCTTTGTAATATGACAGGTTTTATGGTAAAAAACAAGACAAAAAAATATAATAAATGAGACTTACCACGACTATATATCGAGGCCTAAATTGGATGGTTCCAAACAAACCCAAAATTACAACTATTATTTGTAGGAAATTGCCAAGGATAGGAGCCCACTGGAAACCCAGGAAGTCAAAGATTTGTCTCTCTAATGCTGCCAGCTGTAAGAAAACACATAAACAGAAAATCCACTTTTTAATTATGGGTTGGACAGAACACTTGATATTTTCTTTGCACCAGGAGAGTGAGCAAAGCTATGCAAACTAATTGTTTTTAAAAAAGCTATTGCTTCTGAAATACCATCATGCTTCCTCCCTTCCCTATATCTTTGTTTCCTAAGATTTATTCCCAACTGGACTCAACTGCAAGTTCCTCAATCTGTTCCTAAAAGCCCCAAAGGGCAGAGCAGGCCCAGACAAGCGCCAGATGCGGCCACTGTGATCCCAGGAGTTCCTTAATGCAGGACTTAAGGAAGACTGCTGGGAGCTCCTCACTACCTGAGGCACAGATGTAGGCTCAGGGGCTGAAAGGCAGTAGAAAATGTTGGAAGACCTCAGAGCAAACTGCTTCCAAACCAACAGCCAAATGAGCCATCTGTGCTCTTCAAAAGCTGCTACGTTACTTTTGGGCAACTACAAAACAGAAAGAAATGGTGGTAGCCTAATAGCTCTCTTCTCACATCCTCATGGCATTTTGGGTCTGGATTTAGTTGGGTGTGGAAAAGGAGGAAGCTAAGAAGTGTTAACCTTCATCTTTGCATCAGCATGTGGTTCTCAGGTAATTCTGCATTTCTGAACATTAGGCAAAAAAGAAAAACAAAAAGCCAGATATAAAATTCTTCTGCAAACACATTTGCTACCCATTTTTAACAGTCCAATCCACTGTTATAAAAACATAGAAAAATCAACTTTCTTAGCAGCATATTTGTTGGAGTTTAAACTTAGTTCGATATTTTTGCAGCTGCAGCAAGATATTCTTGAGCAGCTAAATAGAAATCTACTGAGAAACAACCGAGTTTCTGTGCTTGTTAGAATTTATTAACATCTACTTGATTTTACTACATTGTTACAAACCCTAAAATTTACTGAAATATGCACTTACAATATTTATAACTGAGACAGATGGAGCAAGCATGACTCTGCGAATACCAATCAAAGTATTATCATATGTGGGTATTTCACATAAAAGATTTTATTTTACACATTATAGCCAGATTCAATCTTCACCTGCAAGATGAGACTAGGTGCCACTGAGTGCAGAATTTTTCTGTACAATAACCCTCTCTTACAGCAGACATGAAAACCATATTCTCTATGCTGAGGTTAATAAATATGATAAACCTAAACAACGAAATGAACAAAAGTTGAATCATCAACTTGGTGTAGCTCCTTTGCAATCAGTGAAGTTACACTGACTTTTATCAGCTAAACATCTGGCCCAGCATATATAAATGAAAAATCACACAGTACAATACAAGGGTGCCCCAAATCCCATGTGCAAGACGGTAAATAGTTTTGAAAGCTCATTGGCACAGGCAGAACTTACAGTTTATGGTCTAGCAACAACATACTGAGAGTCCTGTATCACACAGGAAGGCATTTATGGCATCCATGACCAGAGCCAGAGACATTTTCATTCCCATTACAAGTGGAAGTCTTCTGGGTCAACAAAACAGCTAAAAAATTCACAGACCATGAGTTTTCAGAGACAATGTGTCTTCTTCCTGGAGCCATGACATTAGCAAGCAAGCAGAGGATGGAGCTGTCAAATCAAACTAGGATTGGCTTAGTGCCGCTTCTGCCCTGACAGTCATTGAAACTCTCCTGCAGCTTTGGTCTTCACCTGCACCAATAAATTGAGTGTGTCCTGTAACACTCCCAGCACTGAAGGCAGCTGGCTTAGCACTGTCTCCATTAAAGTGTCCTTGGCTCTGAGACAGGGCAGCTGTGTGCAAACTATATCCTTAGCTACCCAAAACGGCCCTTGGCCAGGGGTTTCCCACTCTTTGGGAAGACCACTGGTCACAATAACCCTGGTTAATGTGACAGAAAGCTCTAATGGCTCACTAACATCCACAATGTCACTGCCTGGCTACCTCCCCAGGCATGAGAACGTGCTGGTGTTGGGAGCAGAGCGCTTGCCCAGAGTGGGTATTGAGGAAATTCACACTGGTGGGTCATGGATGCCATTATGCATTTATGTAACTTTGAAACACCTAGAGCTATCTGAAAGACAAAACCCTGCAGCACAGATATGAATGAAGATGTTTAGTATCTATCCCTTCTTAAACTGACCGTTGGGATAAATCTTCAGATCATCACCTTAAGTGACTGAAAAATGTAACAGTGGAACGTAAGTGAACACAACTACTGCACTTCGCCACCAGACTAAAAGGCTTGGTGTTCAGCTCATACCTAAACTGAATCAGATAAAAAATTTGCCTTCATGTGCATCTCCCTGATATCTGCTTATCTTATCTGATCATAAGTTCTGAGTACATCCATCAGGCAGGTCTGAGCCCCCAAAAAATAGCTCAGTGGCCACAAGCATATTACCAAAGATGAGGTTGCATATGTGCATATTCACCATAGACAGAGTTATACATAAAAAAATTATTAATCTTTCCATGGATTCCTGTGGTTAAAGCACCCACCACAAACACAAAGAAGTGAAGTTCAATTTCCTCTCCTGCTGCGTAGTGAGTTATTCATTCCTCTCCTCCCACTTCCTATGCATTAGGATACCAAGGAAAAGAGCTTCTCTTTGAAGCAGTGTCACAGGCAAAAAATAAAAATTTGTATTTCATGAGTCAAAAAGAGAGCACAAGCAGAAACATGAGGGTATAGTCTAGTGCTTTTGACACTTATACAAAACTGGGAGAGTTGCTCGTGTTTCTTGCCTACAGGGCTTGCTCTTTATTTTATATACAATGACAGCATGAAACTACTGAAGGAGCCCTGGAAGCAGGATGCCAAGCATACAGTACCATTCCTTCCCCACTAAGAAGTGCTTTCACCACCAGGCTATGCAGAGAGACCTTCCTGAACAGCTAAGTCTCATTTATTTTGCTCTTGTCACCAACACAGAGCAATCTGTCTCATCCCCGAAGCCCACAGAATACATTAGCAGGGGTGGTGCGGGGGGTGAGAGGAATCTAAAGAAAAGGAAAAGGTAGGAGGCATGCCTTTCCTCCTCAAATTGCTACTCTCTTCTAAATTATAACACCTTGCAGGCAAGACAGGAAGAAGTTAAAAACCTAATAATCCATGACCATGGCAGAGGAAACATATTAAGACCTGTTTTCTTTATACCATGACCAATACAGACTGACTAGAGGAAACATCTGAGTGCTGCTGCTCTTACATCTAGTATTTACCCAGGACAGCCCCCAAGAAGCAGTGAAGGCCACAAAGTTTTTAGCTCTGTGCAAACGGGAAAGCAATCCCTAATACAGGCTGTGATTCAGGTAATTTATTCGACAGGTATCATCAGAATAAAGGGAAGGAAACAGGCATCTCTGCCCATTTACAGGCTGGTTTTGCACACATATGAGGAGCCCATACTGATAATATTTGCCCAAATCCAAAATCCCTGTGTCCATCAGTGGCCACCAAACTAGCCTAGTTGTGTGAAAGACAGTTTCGCTCAGGGTCACGTGCATGTGAGTACTTTAAAATGTTACACCAGAAACATTTTGATTATAAGGAGGCTGTTTTTCTCAACAAGAATTTTCTTTTTCTCAGCAAGAAATTTTCCTACATGAATTTCTAATTCCATCACCATTTTCAGATTCTTCCAAAAACAGCCTAAAAAACTGAAACCTAAAGGGAGAGAGAGGTTCCCAAAATTAGCTGGCTCAACTTCTCCCATTGCTAGAAGACAGATAATCAATTTAGTAGGGCAGAGGTGCTTGAGGCTGCAGCTGGGGTATGCTCGATGTGAGTGAGGTTCTCTGGGGGTTTACTGTCAGACCAGTTCCCTACCAAGCTGGGAGAGGCTGCACCTCTCTACCACTACTAAGACAACAAAATTTGGGACTGTCCATAATAAATTGTTGTTTGATACTTTTTTAAATGAGTAAGAAATAGAATGAAAAGCCAAACCTTTCTTGCAAATAAAACAGGAGGGCTTGTTTTGGCAACTTAGATATTAGGTGTATGCTTGTAATGAAGCCTCTGTCCAGTTGAGTGAAATATTTTCACGAGAACTTATAAAAATCTATCAAAGATGATGGGAAATAATATTTTCTTATCATAACAGCACCTGGTAAAGGATATATGATATTTCTTATCACTGCAGGCAAGGGACAGCTTTGTTATTTAGTCATCATCATCACTGACAATCTTGTAATGCAAAGTGCATGACTCAAGAGACCAGGACTAGCAGTAAAATGCTCCAGTGGGACTGTAGCACTTCACTTAATGAAGGCTTGGGTTTTTACCTCTTTGTTTCACTAAGTTTTCCAAACATTTCCCATTTCCCACTTCCTGCAGAGCACAAGTAGAAGGTACTAAGCTGCAAGATGGGGCTGCAATAAAGTCACTCAGGGTGAACTTTCTCTTCCATCCATGCTCAAGCCCTTTTGTATTAAGAACAGCAAAAACTTCAGGTGAACTTATCTGTTTGAATTTTGAGCCTCTTCACCTAGAGAGATCAACCAGATGTGCAGCACAATTGGAATCTCCAGAACAGAAAAAATAGTGCAACTGTAGCATTAATGTTTCACAAGCAGCTTAAGGCAAAGGAGTAGCAAAATAAAAGGCAATGCTGCATAGGATCTGCAGAAAGAAGTCACCAAGATGCTCCTCATCAAAAGAGAAATCAAAAAACATTTTTGAGAGAAGGCTTCAACAGGGTGCCCTGTGGATTAAACCCCTCCTCTAAAGGAGTCCTATAAATAGGACCCTTCTCAGGTCCTATTATACTTCAAAATATATATCAGAAGCTGTCTGAGTGATGAGACACCACAGCAGAGTTACAAAGTCAACTTTTCAAATATGTGTTAAAACTCAATTTTCTCCTCTGTCAGAAACATCAAGGAAAACAGTCAGTTTTATATTTTAATGGAAAAGTTTTATAAATGACATGTTAGTTTGAGATTAATAAATAGAACCAAATCCATAACAGAACTCACTGCATCAAGATGAAGAGCTTTCACATGTAACAGATGATTTCATACAAGAAAAAACCCAAAAGTGGCATAATAATAAACAGAAGACTATAAAATAGTTAAATGTAAAAAGGTTAATGATACAGCTGCAAATTTGATACCCTATCAATTACTAAATTTAAAAACCTGGGAAGTGTGATCTACTCTGCATTTGATACTATAAAGTTTCTTCAATCTGTCATGCAAAACAACCCATAGAAACTATAACAACCAGAAAAATATCAGTAGTATATTTAACAGACTTGTATTTGAGAAATCTAACAAAAATCAAAGAAATATTTAATAACTGGACAGCTGTAAAACTATATAGCTTTGAAATCTTTTTTGAAATTAAAACAATTTTACAAGCTAGGGGAAAACAAGGAGAAAAAATTATGACTTCACAAATGGACACTTACTATTACAAATGCTTCAAAAATTAAAATAGTATCCAAAAAATGGTGAATCAAAAAATTACAGTTCATAGTATTAATTTTCTAAATTCAGATCAGGAATTATCTGTAACATTTGCATGTAAGACTCAGAGTTGGCTGGTATTGCTAGTACTTATCACAGGAGAACTTCCAGGGCACAGCGCATCATTGATACTAACTGCTGCTCCTAAAGATAAAGGTATTTTCTTCAAAATTCTCATCTTCATCTTATGATCATAAAATTAACCTGTGGCTTCAGGAAAAGCTTTGGACATGATGAATATCTGAGGATCGTTGGTCTTTTTACCATTACCACTGGTTCCAATGCGCTGTGCTGAATTACATTTAGTCCAGTTTGGCAGATGCTGCTGTTAAAAACTGAAGTGGTTCCCCAGCCTCTTTCAAAGGAGGAAACTCCACCTGAAGCTTTAAGTGCCCTCTGTTCTGAAGCCCCAGGATATCTTTGCTAAGCTCAGCAGTGCAATCACCTTTTCCTCACAACCTNCCTCCCTTTCTTCTTTCCTTCCCTTCTCTCTTCCTTCTTTTGTGCCCAGGTTGGTGGGCACTCCTAAAAAGCTACACACCAGCACAACGGAAAGGGCAATGGCGAGGCAGGAGAGGAGCAGTGGGAACCTCCTACACCACCTTGCAGCCTGCACATTCAGCTGGAATACATAAGACCTTGGACCAAGGTCACTCTTAGCACTAGCCACATTTGACTTAAAGTCTGTCTTTACATTCCAGGGCTCTCAGGTGTGTATTTCTTTTTTCTTTGACAGATCTTCCACTGAGAAAACATTTTCGTAAAACCTTGGGGCAAAGGCTCCATGTTCACATTTGGAAAATACGCACTTTCTAATTTAAGGGGAAAAGATATCAAAAAGCTGCCAAGCTACTCTGGATAAAACTTCAGCATTGGAGAGTAAAATATTGACTTACCATATGCTAAACCCCAGGATTTCTAACAGGAAATTAACAGGTGATGAAAGAAGAAGGTTAAAATAAATAAGTAAATAAATAAGCTGCATCAAAGACCAATGGTAATGAATAAACCACTTCTTATACAAATATTATACTCCTGCTGTGATTTCTGAATTTTACTGACAGGCTTGAGATTATGAGATTTAACAGCAGAGAAATGCCAGGTTTTTAATGCAGGGGAGAGCATTTAAACCCAAAGAGGAAGGGAGGTGTCAGATAATCACTCTCAGCTGAAGAATCCTATTTAGCAAGTTACTGTTCCTAAGCTAAATATTACAGCCTCCTTACCATCTTTCATTAGAGGCTTCATTAGCAAAGATGAGTGTAGTCAGTGTCACAATTAAATGTTTAACTTTGACTTAGATCACTACTTCATAGCTTTAGTGACAGTTAAAGGAATCATCTGACCACAGAAGAAACTGTCATTAGATTTTTAATGATCTGAATTCACTTGTCCAGGTGAAATACTACCTTTTGGGTCATTTTAAGATCCCAATATATAAGGTAATCCCTTACAACAGCTCACTAAGTACATTTATAAGACTATGTGTCCTGAAGGTTATCGAATGTCAGGAAAGATTCTGAGTAAATCACAAATATTTATAGTAAGTTCAGTTTAATGGAGCAAAAGAGAAACTTAGCTTTCTGACAAGTTATTGTCAGAGAAGAAAATAAAACTGATAATCAAAATGCCTTTGCGGTCTTGGTCAGACAGATAGGTAATTGGCTGTTACTTGAGTGATTTTAAATAAAATATAAAGCAAAAGGAATATATGTGCTGAAGGAGCTCAATAAAAGAGCAATAGCCAAGATTAGTGAAAGCCAAAGCACAAAAACAAAGAAAAGAAAGACAGGTTCAGTAAGAAATATGTTGTCTTTTTAAGACAGCCTGTGCTGCTTTTCAACAGTGAATGCTATTCTTATTTAGCTGTTCAACTCATATGGAAAATACTCACAACTAAGTAAAGGTTTTCCCATCATTCTGGTAACTGCTTTGGTGAACGAGTTCAGTGGAGGTTGATGGTAGTGACAGCACATAATATTGCTGAAGACATGATATTTTAACGAAACAGAAAAATTTTTTCTGAGGAGAAAGAAGTTTCATTCCTCAATATTTTAGCAGTTTTTCTTTGATAAATGTTTAAGAAAAAAGACAGGTAAGGAGAGAACAGTATATGTTCAATGATTTTTGAAATCACTGCCAATACACTGCTCTAACAATTCAGAACCAAAAGACCCCCCTAAATGAAAGGCAAAGAAGTTGATATCATCAGGTAATTTGGACTCTAGCATAAAAAGGAGAGCTGGTAAGTGCCAGATCTTTAAAACCTATAAATGTAATTAGAGGGTGCTGAAAAGATTCTTTTCTCCACATTTTAACAAATACATACGTATATTTAATATCACTATTTAACATTATTAACAGACACAAAACAAAGGTAATTCTTTATAAAAATCTGTTTTTCTAATTATGTGTACTACAGAAGTCTTGCAACTACACTGGTGATGTGCAGGAAGATTTTGAGTGATGGATTTGATATGATGTTGTTATGTATTTCACCAAACTGAGCCCAACTCTCCAGTTTTGTCTCTGGCAAAGCTCACATGAAGTCAAAAGAAGCTATGACTGCATCAAGGCTCCAGAATCTGACTCAGAAAGGCAACAGCAAATTATTTAAGAACCTCATCAGCATGAGAAGAAGTTTGTTAATATTTATTCTGCAGGGTCACCTGACTGCAGTGATATTAAAAGATGGCATCAAATAGTTCCAGTTCCCAGCACACTATGGTGCCAGGGTGATATACCTGAGGCTGATGGCTACATCTGTACCAACAGACCCCATAAAAATGCAGTTACAGTCCATGGGTAGCCATGATAGGGAAGAAGCCAGCTATTGTAATAAAACCCCATAGCGCCAACTCGTTACAGCACAGTGATTTAAGATTGAATTTTAACCCTCCAGTGAAGCTGTAACTGATCCCAAAACACTAAAGTCAAGCCCCTTGGCTGCTTGACCTATAAAATCCTGCAAACAGCTGGAATGAACGTGCTTATAATGGCATTTAAGACTCCCTTGGTTGTTTCATTTAAATGCCAGCCCACATACAGCAAAAGACAGTGGAAGACATGGTGTAGGTTAAAAATCTTTAAAGATTTCTATCTTACTACGAATGAAAAAGTCCATGTCAAAAGATACAAGAGAGAATGAAAATTACAATTAACTTCTTAATAATTTTATCACGCTGCATTTGTGATGGATTTAGTCCAAAAGAAAGTTTTCATTTGCCACACTATTAAATCCCTTCACATCTTCAAATACTAAATTCTTATAATTGTAATGGGTTTTTTTATTTATTTCCACATTTGAACACATCCAGTACATCTCTGTACCTCTACAGGCTTCCTCAATGCACAGGTTTAAGACATGGTGAAGTACTTATTGACTAACTAACAAAAGTGAGAATGGAACAGGTTTGCTACTTCTTTGAATTTTCAAGGCATAATAGGCAAGGTAAGATGGTAAGAGATAAGGAGGTAACTTGGTAACAATGAAGTTGACAGCCCTAGATCCCTCCTAGATCCTGATGACTATGGGATCCAGTTTAAAAAATAAAAGAGAGAAACATGAGAGAAAAAGAAAAATCTAGGAACCTATGCTGCAGGATCTGTGCCCAAACCACCCTCATCATGAAGAGTCTGGCTGTGAGGAGAGAGATGCTGAGATGGGCACCCAGACTGCAAGGTTAAAGAAAAACTGAAATCCCTGTAAGGTAAACAGGTAAAACTAGTATCTAGAGCCTCTAGTAGATGAATGTCATGCTCCATCTTGCCAAAGAGCAACCCACCACTCTTGAAGTAAGTCTCTTTTATGACTCTTTAAAGCCCTCTAAACCTATATTTTAATGCAGGCTCCAAAAGAAGACAGAAATTAAACCAGATGGAGCTCTTCTTCCATGACTAAGGAAGATACATGTTCAGAGCTCACATGGACCTGGACAAGCTGGACAGTTAGAGATCCAAATTTAACAAACTAAAATTGTTTGATATGAGCTTTGGCATAAAATATCAAAAGGCACAAATTGACTCACACCAGATCTTGAGAAACATAAGGCTTCCCACAGGATTGTGCATCTTATGTTTAGTTTTTGGTTCCAAAAAGGCAGTGTATCTTCAATCACCAATTCTCTTTGGGCAAAACAAAGTATTAAGCCAAGGCAGCCAAGTAATAAAAATCATGTGCTGGCTGTTACCCCTAATTTGAGCTACAGCACAGAGCCTATTTCCACAGCAAACAGGAGTTAAGATGTCTGCCTAGATAATCTTTCTGGTTTTTTTCCCCAGAAAACTTCTCTCCAGTGCATCTCTCGAAAGCCAGCCACGCAAAAAGAGAAGATCGAGAGATGGCTAATATTTGACATATGCACAAAAGGGAAAAAAAAGCAGTTTAGCACCAGCTCAGAAGTCTGACAATGTGTCTAAATAGGTCCCTGCACTGCAGGTCATCCCCTTGCTCTCAAATGCCAATTTCAAGCATAGCAGCAACACTCATGGACCCTTTGACTCTGTCATTGCATATGACGAGACTGCATTGATGCTGCCATTGCACTGACATGAAGACTCTCTAATACTGGGTCATTTCATGTTGTCGTGTGAAATACAGAAATATCCTTCTTTGTTTATAGCATAGCAAAAAACATCCCTCTGCCTCCTGAGTTATTTGGCCAGGAAGAAGGGTTGAGTTAGGACTGAATAGCAGTATGACATATATTTTGACCTCAGGTTGTCTTAAGTAATTAATCAATAAAGTTTATTGTATTAATAGCTTCCAAAAGAGGGCTATATGGGCATTTTTGTCTCATTCAGACATGTAAGTATGTTTTGATTTAAAAGAATAGGAATTCTGAGATTATTCTCAAACATGAAAGAAGAATACTGTAGTTAGAGGTGGGTGACAACACGGCCATACCTTGCTTTAAATCTCACTCTTTTACAGGTATTCTAAGATCCAGCCATTCTCTTGCAGAAATAAAAATCCAAATTCACATTATTTTCTGTGATTTTTGTAGCCTCTTCACACAGAATGGAGAATAAACTTCTCAAAGTGTATATATATAACTACATGTATCGTTTACTAGAATGTGGTCAACAGAAACATTTGTTCTGGAAAATGTTAACAGCACCCATTTCACCTTAAATTCATCCTCCCTGAGCATGTGTGGCTAGCACTCTTCTAGATGTGCAGACAAACTCCCACGTGTTCCTTTTCCAGTGAAAGTACATATTTCATTTGGAATCAAATAAGAAGATCTTGACTTTGGCTTGTTACAAACTGGTAATTCATAGTTCATAAAAGAGAAGGATGAATTATGATCTGAACTTAAAATAAGCATTTAGAAGTAGGGATGATACCTTTCAGGATCATTTTAAAACTCAAAGGTATACATATAGAAGTGTAAAAGTTGTATGTTATATATTTAGATCTCTTTCATAAAGTGTTCAAATTGTTTAATCTTAACATTTTGCTCTGATTTTAACAGAATTTAATTCATCTCTCCGTGCCTTACTTCCATTTGTCTAGTTATTTCCACTTAATCCTCCAACTTCTGCTTTTACTCCACAGCAGTTGGACTGCAGTGCTTCAAAAAAGTTTATCTAGCCTTGTCCTTGCAAACCACAGATGAAGTTATTATCCCCCTTTACCTTCCCAATTCCTGCCACTATCCACTAGCCCCACTGCTGGTATCTCAGTATGCACTACAAAAAGATGGTAACTAGTGATGTTCAGTGGAGCTTTCATTTATCTCAGCGGTGGTCCCTCCATTTATCCCATCTGTCAAACCTTCTCCAGCAGCCCTTTTGTCCATTCCTAGGCACAGCCAAGACATACCTGTACTTGTCATCTCTCAAAATGCTTGGAGCAGAACAAACAAGTTGAGGAAAGCAGGGGGGCTACCAGAATGTAAAAGACACCAATGCTGTTCAAAGGCTGGAGGTAATTATTCCTAATTACCTAGAGATGCTCAGCAAGACTACACAGGCAAAAGTGAAGACAGAGACTGATCTGAAGCCATGCAGTATAATAGATTCCCATGGCAGAAGATTTCTCCTTTGGTTTTTAGAATATTGATCCCCAAGATCTCCAAAATTCCTCCAATGTTTGTCAGCTTGTGTTAATGCTAAGCATGTAATATTCCTACACAGCTGAGGTAAGAACACAACAGCCTTAATTAGTTGCAAAGTATCACACCTCTGTGAGCTGTGCTTTCCTGAGCTGTAGCACAATAATGTTTCCTCCAGACCACTTGGACTGCACAGGTTGATGCTGTGCCAATACCTCCTGGCTATCATCCAGAACTGTGTGAACTTCCTCAGGAAACATCAAGAGATGGGACAATTTTACAGGAAACCAATGTTTAAGGTAATGCATAGGTCCTACTTGAGACTAGTAGGGCAAAAAATGGTACATGGAATGGTAAAGGTTGGAGGGCAGCTGTGGAAGTTACCTGGTCCAAGCCCCCTGCTCGACTTAGGCCACCCAGGGTCATTTCCCTGGACCATGTCTAGATGACTATTGAATAGTCCAGGGTAGGAACTCCTTTCTGGGAGACCTGTGCCAGCACTCTGTCACCCTCTCACAGTAAAAGTGTTTCCCTTTTCAGAGCCTTTCAGTACATGACTTCTAGTGAATTCATCAGGTGTGCTATGACAGTCTCTGTGGAAAAGGGGAAACTTTTAGAAAATACAAGAAACTCCCAGGCATGTTTCTGTCTTCAGAACACTCTGGTTTCATTGCTGTGGCAGATCTGATACAACTAAATCAGCATCAAGTTTATAAATTTGAGCAAGTTAGTTTTCATAAGGAGAATAAAAGGGGACAATGCCAAGTAAGAATCTAAGACAAGTTTAGAGCAAAGGACCTGGCAAAACTCAGAACATGGAACCCCTTGGTCTCATCAGTTACCCCAATAAAGCAAATAGGGTTCTTTAGCAATACATGAGCTACAGGATGACATCAATGATTGAATGGTAAGTGTGCTAAACGGTAGTAGAACTCTCAAAATTCACCCTCAGCTCTACGAGACAAAAGGAAGATCTTTATGATCTGGCTGGACCTTCACAGCGCTATGCAATTTTCTCTGTTGAATCATGATGTTAACTTAAACAAAATGAATGTCAGATGAATCAGAATCTGATTAGAAATATTTGCAGTAAAGAAAATTGTAAGACCAACCAATTAATTGATAAGTGAATCAACACAAAATATGAGTCAAAAAATAAACATATCTCAAGCATGTGTAGAAGGAAGATAGTCTTGCTGGCTCCATGGCTGGAAAAGTTACACTTGGGAAAAGCAGTTGCAGCCAGAAATCTCCAACGTTTCCTACCTTAACTATTGGGACCACAGGCAACAGTGACACTTTTGGAAATTATCATCTAGAGATACTTCTTATGGAATTATTGAAGTTCATATTACTGACTGCAAAAGCAGTTGGAACACTTAAATACCATATCTCTTCTGTGAGCAGGCCATTAAACATGCCTGAGAACATTTCCTTTGCCTGCTTTTCTGCAAAAGCCACAAATTACATGCATGTACTTTGTAGTCCCAGAATACATCCTCACCTGCCCAATACGCACAAGGCTGGAAAGCAACTCTCTTCCAAATTTGACTTTACTAAATTCTATCTACTTCAAGACTTTCAAGAAGTTGTACTATTTATATGATGGCAGATTTTTGTCTATCACTTACCCACAGAAGTAGAGTTGTGGTCTCGAAATTTCAGTAGTATGACAATTTCAAGACACAGGAAAAAAAAAAACAAACAAGGAAATTGAATATTCAGAATACTCCAAAAATCTTATTTGAGCACAAATACTACCAAAAGTGAGAAATTATGATGACCAAAACTATGACTATCAAATTAGTATGTTTCATCTTTAGTGCAATAGTTGTCTGAAGGTCTTACTGCTGCGAAAGTCATTCTTAAAAGTTAGTGAAAAGAATATTTAAAAGACAGAGTGGATAAAAATGTTACTTGCCTTCTTCCCTTACTCACATTTTATCTACCCAAAATAGATGGATTAGTACAAAATGTGAAGGGAGGCCTTTAAACCCAGGAAAAAATTCCTGCTGCAGACCTTCTGCCTCATTTAATTTTATTGTGCAAGTGCAGAAAGGAAGACCGGGAAAGAAAATGTAATGCTAGGTGTCTTTGTGAATACCAGTAACCATATTAGGCTGTCACAGACTTACACATCCAGTAGATTTCAGTCACTCTAGACTTATTCATTCCAGCTGCATCTCCCTGGAGAGAGACACCTGCTTTCAGCAGGGCTAAGCAATCAGTCTGTGACAGGAAGTTTTCAGACCCCAGGGAAGGTGTGCTGTGATCTCTTTTTTTATCATTGCTGGAACAGGTATAAAGACAAGGTGAGCCTGCCTTATCTGATGCCATGGCAAGAAATGATAAACATCCATTATTATCTTGCAAAAGCTCTGAAAATCCACTGTCGGGAAAGAAACCTCTTTAACCCAGTGATTCAGCAGATGGGAGTTATATGGAGGAAGCTGATATAATAAAAACCTACCATATTTCTCCATGGGAGGCAAGTCCCCCATATGTCTCCTTTGTCTCATCTCCTCTGTAACTTCAGAGCTGGAGAGGCAGCAAACACATTTATTCCTGCTCCTGCTTGAGCTGTCACACCTCTCATCTTGTCCTGCCATGATGCTGCTTTTGCACATTCACACACCTCCCTAGGGACATGTTGCCCACTAAATCCACAGGTCTCCCTTTCACTTCTTTAGGACCAAAATGTCTCCTATGAGTCTCCAACAAACTCTTCTGTAAACTCTTAATCACGATGACTGCTGCATTTTTGTATGACCTGGGGTATATCCCATCATCTGGTGTACTAAGTATTTCTAATGGATTCCTAGAGTTTAGGGTAAACCATATACACATTAAGGTGTTGGTGGATTTATGTTTGTCAAACAAAATGGACAGCAAATATATCACATAAGTTATGTTTTGATACTTAATGCTCAACAAAGTGACAGTTTATGTGTTCAGAAATATATCACAACATGGCCGCTTTGACCATTAAATTTAAACCTTACAGATCTTTTATTCCTGGCCCTAGTAAGAGTTGATGTCTAGCCGTTTTGCTCTAGGGTTACTTTGGAGACAAACAGCAATGATGAATTTTAATGACATGCCTCTACTTTCACTGAAGAACCAAAGTGAACCACAGGAAAGATGCAGTTTATATTGGGTTTTGTGCCCTTTGCACTCTGCCATTTGTCCATCCTTTATCCCCTACAAAGAGAAATATGGGGAACAAGATGCTGTTTCATGCTTAAGAGTCAGCTGCATAGTATGCTAGGAAGGGATAAAATATTTCTTACTGCAATTCTTTGGTAAAATTAATAAAATTAAGAAACAATAACCCTTTCTGATTGTAAACGGGCAATATATTAACATTGACAGTCTCTGACTGTCAAGATCCCCCTGAAGTCCCTTTATGTTTCTTGCATGTTTTCCCTAAAAATCTGAGCACTGTTACAGACAGGAAAATGGATTACCTAAGTATTTGCTCTGATTCAGTATGACCACACTCTTGTTCTTAAATGTTCTTGAATCCCAGGAGTAGTTCATTGCAATCTCTTACTACTTCCAAGGCTATTGCAACTCAATGAGATGAATAAAATATCAACTTTTATCTCTGTTTATAACTACTTACAGAATACAGTGAGGGGCTATCATCATTACTTTCATTCTCCACTGTAGACTCATCAGATTTCCTTCATTATAATGTATTTTTCTACAAAAGTGAGGGAACTGCTGCCCCAATTGAAAAACTGTATTCAGATGAGGACGTGGAACCATACTAAATATTTATACAGTAAATAGGTAATTTCCTCTACACAAAAAACGACAAGGACAAAATCCAAATTCACTTTCTCAAATGTCATTCAACCTTCTCATGGATCACTTGCTCATGGTAGTTGATTTCTAGCTCCACTCTTAAAAATACCTTGCACACAAGTGGCCCCAGGAGACTTTTGATTTTCAAGGACTTCTACTTACTCTCATACTCAACCTCCCTATTTCCCCTACCACTGGCAGACAATAAATACTTATCAACCTCTTTAATGCTGTAAAAAACACAACTCCAAGATACTGCAACAGAGTTTGCACTTGTTATTTCAAGCTTATGTCTTGGAAAAGAAGAAAACTGACTAAAAGAGCAGTTGCAGTTTTGCACCACAGGCACACCACAGAAATCACAGAGTAGCCTGCTATTCCTTTCTCCCTTTGACAGTATGGCTGTATCCTAAGTTTTAGTTCAATTTGCACTTGCACAGCCTTTTACTAGGCTTTCTAATTTTTTAACATAACACACACAATGCACAGTAAGATAACTGTTAGCTGTATTGCCTATTCTGCAATGAACACCTGTTTAACCAGGTAAGATACCAATCTTCTTTTTGTTTTTTTTCCAGAGTAAAACCAAATCCATGTCTTAAAAGTGAAGAATAAATAAGAATGATAGGAGAGGGATAATGTACAAGGCACGTATGTTCTCAGGTACACTATTAATCTTATCTCCATTTTGACCATTTAATGATCCAATTTCTAGTATATTTTCCCTAATCCTAAATTCAGGACCCTACTCCTGACACACAGTATATAAAGTGCCTTGTGGTTTAAAAAACGTGCGTATTCTGATAAGTACTTTGTACTGCCCACATAAAAGAACTGAATGCAGAGCTATAAAAATGTCTTCAAGCTCAACTGTAAATTAAAGCTATCACTTCATATTGAAAGCCTGGAGATGCTACATGGCTTTAGGAACACACAAGGAAGCATTACCTTTCTATCTTCTTTTTCTCTTCACATACTATGTTCCTGTCTTATTGCAAGCATTTCTTTGGGAATGAAGATTTTCCAGTTTGTTTTAAGTGAGGATTTATTCTCATTACACAAACACAGGGTTACACCATGAGGCCAAGACTTCAATCGTAAATCTGTGAGAAATGCTGAATCTGTCTACTGGGAATACAAAATCATGACTGTGATTTTTTTTACTGTTTGCAAAGTTGATATAACTAGATTATGTTGCTGCATTACACTTTCATCCACGTTCAGTGTTCATTTCTTTTTTTCCATGGTATTACAAATTAAAGTTTTGCATTCCCCATCCTAACTTTGTAAGAAGCCAGTGAAATTAAAACATACAATTTATCCCAAAACATACAATTTATCCCAAAATGTTTCACTGCAGTCATTCAATCAAGTCTTTGAAAGAGCTGGATGCAGAACAGAGTTCTTTGATTTCTCTTTCTAAGCATTCCCTTCAATATGTCCCAAAGTATCCAAACCCCTTTTTAATTATTAAGGAACAGCCTTGCAGTTAAAACAAAGGAGACACTTACAAAAAGCTCCTGCCCTTCTCCCCATAAAGCTGTGTATAATTTAAGAAAGCTGACATTAGACATGAAGCCAAGTCATGTATGTTCATGCAAATAGCCAAATGTGCAGGGAGTTAGTTATAGCATATATCTATACAAATTGCATATATGTTAACATATACTTGTATGTGTATGCATGTACACATATATTTATACGTGTGTGTGTGTGTGTGTGTGTGTGTGTGTGTAATTAATTCACTGTTCCTAACTCTTCAGATAAACAAGCAATTATATAGAATTCATTCTGAAAGTCTGGCCCAATCACACATGCAATTTATCTAGATATAAAATAGTTACCTTTTCTGAATAAAAGAAATCCTGTGAGTGTTATAAGAATGAACATTATAATAGCATAATCATAATATAATTTAACCCAAAAGCTCTTCCCTCAGAAAAACTACTAGGTTCAGTAGAGGATGCACTTGTTTGAGGAGGGCAGGATTATGTCAGACGTCCTCACAGCAGCTCCCATGCCTGCAGAACCACCCAAAATAATCACCATGGTCCCCACACCAACACTGAATCCAGTCATCTGCTGTGGGGCCCTTATTCCAGGGGAAAGAATAGCCTTGAGACTTATGTCCATCAAGCACTAGGACAAACTCACTTATGTCTTCAGTGCCTCATGGAATCCAAATCCTGGAGATTGCCACAACACCAGAATATGGAAAAGGTGTGGGCAGGAGGTGGGGACCAGCTATTCAGGGAGCCCTTTCTCACCATAGCTACTTGCACCTCCAAGTAATTTCATACAGCTGCAGTCAACTCTGACAACAGGGCTTTTTGGCTCTGAATGACAAAGTTATTGTAAAGATTGAATTCTTGCATCAAATACAACTCTTGAGGTATTTTCTAAGTTTATTTGTTCAATGTATTTTTTTCTTGTCTTTTTACATTTCACATTAACTTGCTTTCAGAAACATTGTCAAATTGGCTACGATTGGGTAAAGTCTAACACTGCCTGACTAAGAATTAAACTCCTGTATTTGAAATAAAAGAGTATTTTGAAAACAACAGAGTTTATGTACTATATGTAGTCTAAAGTAAAAGGTGACCTTCCAGTGATTAAATCAGGGTACAGCATTAATATATTAGAAGTAGTTCTTTTCAAAGAACCTAATGTTGAAGTTCTTTTCCAAGACTTTAAGTTCTTTCTTAAGAACTTAATTATCCACTTCGATGTGAGGAAATATTTACTAAACTTGGAAAGTCTGCATCTTCAGACACAATGGTAACTTGAGATAAGGCAGTTACTCAAAACTGCCACATAAACTTTTCCTCAAAGATGCATTCTTTGCCTGACCAAAAGCACTGTAATTAGCCTCATACTACAAGATTAAGTCCTTCTTGGAGGAAAGCATGTCAGACACAGTAAGTTAAGAGTTCTTCTCCCAAGACATGATAAACGCATTTTAAAAGCCACTGCAATAAGGTTCTTTTTTTTAGTAGACATGTGAAGGTATCAGGTCATCAAATCATGATGGTTTTTTAAAAAGACTCAAAAAATAACTGAACAATCATGATATAATAGTTACAGAATTTTAAATACTTTGGAGGTTCAAGGCTTTTTTAAGACAAGAACAGTAGAAATTCAATATTTGTCTTTGTTATTTGCTACTTCTCTAGCTTTCCATTCCTGTAAATCTTAAAAACTATTATATTACATAATGCTATAAATATTATTACTATTGGTCATTGTTGAAATCTTTGGCATCAAATGACCCAAAGCACTTATACAACCATTAGGAATTTGGCCCTTAAACACAGTATTTTTAACAGAACTCTCTCAGGAGGTGGTTATATTTGGAAGAGTAGAGATAATGTATTATTAGTGCATTTGAGGAATGCCAAATAATTCCCACAACACTTTTATTTCGTGATTGAAAATTCATAAGGTGCCCAATTAAGAACATTGCTAAGCAGTGAATATAAATAATATAAATAATTTCCTTAAGACACTTTCTAAACTATTATTATCCAACATTACCACTCTTCAAGAACTTCTTTGTTGTTCCAAAAAATGGTTAAAATGAAGATCAGATCCTGAGAGAATTCCTCACCTACCTAAAACCTCTGAATGAATGACAAATGCTCTTTTCAAAATGTCTATCATTTTAATATTTAGTACTAGGCATTCTCTCAAATTATCACAGGATCAAAAAAGGTTTTATCATCATTATCTTTTCAAACACCTCTATCATTTACTTCCTTCATTTTTTTCCAACAATGGAGCAAAAATACTAAGACCATTTCTGTCATTTATACATTTTTAAGCAATTTGACTATTCTACCATTACTCAAGAGGTCTGCATCACTGTTAACATCTTTTTTACTCCAAACACATTAATACTTATTTTTGTGCTTAATTTCCATTGCCATAGTCTTCTTCAGTGCCATCTTTTGATGATTTCAGCAATTTTCTGACACAGATACATATTTTTCTGCAACATGCTGCAATACATATTGATCTTTTCCTGATGTGCTTTCATTTTCATTTTTATGTATGTTTAAATGTTACCATTGGTTACAATAAATTTAATATTTTTTGTGGTAACATAAAGCTAAGTGAAGTGGGTTATTTCTTGAAACTGACCTGCATTTCTTGAGTTTTAAGGGAAAAGGAAGACAAATGTTTTCCCAAGGGCTAAGATGTACATTCTGAGGCTAGACAAAAGCCCAGTAAGTTGTATAATGTGACCACTGTGTAGTCATTTGGCTTTTTATACGTTGTACATTTATTAAACAACGGAAGGGAAACTGAAAACTTTCAGTCATTTCTAGGTATAGGTCTTGGTCATGATAGCATATCATAAATTTAGATCTCTGGAAGTTTTTACAGACATGACAAATACTTGTAGAATTGTTAAAATCTATTCTGCCGTATAATTATATAAAATAACTGCACAGGCAATCTACTAGAACATTACAAAAATACCATGCCTTGGTCTTTTCTCATTATGATCCTGCTGCAATTCTTAAGCTGAGCAAACCAAGGGGATGCACTGGAAAAAAGCCCTTCTTATATGACGCTGTTGCATCCTCTTTCCTTTTCAGGCAATTTCCTTTATTTCCATATTAATAAAATGGCTACAGCAGGATAGCAATCACTAATCAATGATGAACCAAGCTTTTGGTTGCCACAAACTGCTTTATACTAGCAATAATTCTGGTTTTATATTTTATTGTGGACCTCACAACACAGCCCTAGGGGAACTAAACTACTACAAAAATCTCTGCTGCTATGAGTACGTGTGTGCAGAAAAGGGCAGACAGGGTGAATAATAAAAAGCTGCTGTTAAAAAAATCATATTTAATACTATGAGATGTAAAAGTATAGGTTTCATGGCCTGTATTTTTAAATTTTACTGCTCTGCTTTTTTGCTGCTATTTCCATGGAAGGCAGTAAAATGTCAGACAATATTTACTAAGCAAGTATCTGAATCACAGTTTAGAAACAGGACAATAAATGAATTGAAGGAAACACATTACAGTCAAAGGCCTGCATTTCAAGGGAATTATTCTTCACCTGATATGAATGATGGAAAAAATATAGGACCTTACATTTGGTCTAATATCTGTAAAAATGCCAAATTTAAATAAATTGGCTCTGTCACTATGATATAAATCAAAGCTAGTGATGAAACCAAGACAAAACATCTAATCTAGAGAAGGTCTGCATCCAGTCTCAGCTCATTTTCCATCAGGAAACAGAATAACCTCATTCATTTAAAGGTTAAAACAGAATGCATTTAAGTTAATGGAACACTCATGTTTGTTTAAAGGTATAAACTCCACAAGCAATAAGGAACTTTATGACAGCAGGTACCACCTGAAATTAGCTGTACCCCTGGATTTCAAATTGGGTAATTGGGGTTAAAGACAAACAGATGACACCTCTCTTTCCTAATGCCCTATGGTGAAAACAAGAAAGTTCTGTCATCTTGAAAGAATTGTCCAGATGTGATGACACCTCAGAAAAAAGTCATATTGAGATGGCAATATCAAGCAAAATGTGCCAAGTTCGCTCCCCACTCTATGAAATAAGTGACCACTACTGTTCTTGGCATTATTTCTCATATATTAAAATAAGTATATGGTGTGATGATGAAGAAAAGGGAAAATAGCTACTGTCCAAAGTCCCTCTGGTGACTGAAACAGTAGCAGCTGGCACTTCCAAAATGTTGGGGGTTGCTGAAAATCCTTTTCCCCTCTCCATAACTGTGCATACTAACTTTAGCATGTCTGTAATTCCCACATAAGAACACTTTTATCAATATATTTACTAATTATGAACACTTACTATGAGAATTTATAGCATAATTCTCAGCACACCACCATCCATTACAACTAACTCTTATTTGTCAACTTACAGAATTACAAATGTGGTGCTGGTTGAAATGAATATGAGCATATTCATCTGTTTCCTACAATGGCATCAATGAAGATGGAGTTGACAGGGTAAAGAATTGGTATTTTGTGGGCTCTGACTTCAGAAAACTTTAAGTCTGTGTTAATTCTGATGTGCAATCATTTCATTTTACTTTGACTGTACATACTGGAACAGCTATTCAGCCTGAGCATGGTGTGTGTCCCGTATGTATTCACTTTCAAAATGTCAGGATGTGCTTGGGAGCAGGTGTGGAACAGTCTCAATTTCCTCTAGAATGGGGAAGATGCTCTTTAGAATAAAACAGTATAAATATCACAGGTGTTATGCTGAAAATCTTTAAAAGGAAAGCAAAACAACTTGAACACCCTCAAGATCTCTTTTGGCAAGCCATGCAAATGGCATCTGTTACAGTGTAAAGGAGATTTTACACTGATGCACTTACTTCATACTGCAGGGGTTAACTAGAAGTGTTGGAGGTTAAACCAGAAGAAGGCTAATTGTGTTTTCTCTTTCAGCCCAGTTAGTTCTTAAATGACTCCTACTGGGTCATGTACATTGAAGAAATTAAACTGATCCAGTAAATATATTTCTGTGTGAAATTACAAAGGGGTTTAGATATGCCTATAACGATTCAGGGATAATGTATCCAATCTTATGACACAGAATGACACAAGTTATTAACTACATGAGGTTCTTAGCATCTTAGCTGCCCACAGTATGGAGTTCTACCCCTTTCACATGAACAAATCTCCAAGTGTTATTCATATTGCCATTGATTCTCATATATGGGAGAGGATGCTTTACACCATTATGGCATTATAACATAAACATGGTGTAAATACATTTCATACACTACACTGAATGGAGAATCAGTGTTTCTGTAGTGTTTTAGGAGTGTGAATAAGTTTTTTTATCTCCTCTCTACAAACAGAGGGTGGGAAAACAGACCATTATGGGCTGCAGTTTTGCTCAAACTTCATATGGGTGAAAGGAGATAAAAATTACATCTTTATACTGTTATGAGAGATAAAGATTCCAAATGCATAGAAAGTAAGTAAGGACTTTCATGCTCTGCATCAAATAACAAGTGAGTGATATGAAAGCTTGACCAGCTAAATGAAGCCGATGAGCAAGTGTACATTTATGTTAGGCTTTCTGTGTTGATGTTTAGTAGTTTTACTACAGACAGAGGTAAGCAGCTGATTATTATCCCCCAAGAGCAAAAGGAAGCCAGTAAGCAATTATTCTGAATTGTGGTATGAGACACAATGCCTCCCAGAGCTATTTGTAAGCTGATTCAATTCACCTACCATTGTTTGCTCAAGCCTGTGCTTAAAAAACGCTGTTTATCCAAGGTAATATCGTCGCGCATGAGCGGTCAGGTCTGAAACCAAACAAGCTTTCTTGTGTCATCACCTCCTTGCTTGCTTTCAGAGATATTCTGCAGCTTTACTGGTGGAAATGGAAGATTGTCTCCTTCAAACAAAAACATTGGCTGAAGGAGCAGTGTTGTTCCTGGAGTGTTGGTGGGAGACAAAAGGAGATGAGCACGCTGACTGTTATGGGACACTAGGGAGGGAAGAAATGGACCAAGTCTTTGTCTTCCACACATGCTGATGGAAATGAAGCAAAATAGAAGATCCAACTGTATTTCTGAATAATAACTTCTAATGTTTGAAATACCATAATATTTCCTTGTGCCTGCCAGGACAGACATTCCTCTGGGTTCCAGATTCCTCCTGAACTAACACACATAAAAGGACCTTGGAGAGCAAGCAGGCACAGATGTAAACAGGCAGCAGTTATCTCATGTTGCCAATGGAAACGTCTTAGACCTCAGTGGAAATCTCTCCAAACAGTCACATTCAATGATGCTTTTTCATTTTTGTTTTCAGAAAAGTTTTAACCAGCCTTCAAAAATCCAAATGTCAATGGCATCTGCTTAATAATAACTGGCCAAACCAAAATCTGTAGTTGGAATGTGTTAATATAACTCCTTGAAATGTGTGAGGTATGTGAAAAATTGGAGAGTTTGTATATATAGAGATACCTGTATGTAAATAGATCAAAAGGTAAAAGTTGTAACACAGATGGCATATGAAGCTAACATGAAGACTTCTTTTTATACCTATTGTGAATTTTCATTTGGAAATAATTTAGAAAAGAAGACTTTTTTTTAACCTATCCTGTGGCATTGTCCTTTGAATTCTCATTTTCTTATTTTTAATTTTTCATAAAAGAAAAGTAAAATATAACCATTTCCAGACTATTTTCTCTGTTTAAAATGCAGGTCTGTTTCTGTAGTCTGATATATAAAATGTGAAAAGTCCAGACTTTGCACAAACATAATGGCATGTAAATTAATTTAGACCTAGAAGAAACAAGAATGCATTTCATATAAATTATTTCATATTTATACATTTCATATAAATTATTGAAGAATCCATACTGTGATATAAGTGTACAGTTCAGCAAACTATATCATTTTAGACAGAAACAGTTGTAAGCAAAACTGGAATGAAGGGAACAAGCTAAATTAAATTAAAATAGGTGATTTGGGATGTATATAGGGCCAGCCTTTAAAGGCATTCAAAGTGAGCCCTGGTGTTAGGCTCATTTGACTCTCACCAAAATGTCACATACTGCTCATGTTTTACTTTAAAGATAGCCCATATTTCTAACCCTGCAGAAGCTGAAGAGCAAGTTGCCCCTATCCCTTGCTTAATCAGAATCAACATTGCTACCAAAGCAAGGAAAAGGTCACCCTGATTTTAGCCAATCCCTGTGGAAAATCCATAGTAACCCCTTGAAATGGTAAGCAGCTAAGCATGCTTAAAACAATGTAAATGAGAGAAGAATTAAATCCCAGGGGACAGGTCCATGCCTGGTGTAAATATCACAACTTCATTAAAGCAAGTTTATGTATGGCTTTACACAGTGAGTGAGAATTTGCTTACATGTCGTTTCCTGCCATCACCCCATCCCCTAAATAATTGTATCTCATATATATATATATATCATTAGTCTCTACTCAAAAAAAA
>VXBB01020334.1:0-66666 GCA_013399915.1 Illadopsis cleaveri | reverse complement strand
AAAAAAACCACAAAAAAAACACAAACAACTACTCAAATAATCTGCTCTTTTAGTTAAATTTAGGACAGCAGAAGCTCTAAAAGGAAGTATGTGGAGGAGAGAAGGGTTAGAGGGGAACAGAAGACTCAGAAATTCTCTCTCTTCATCGTGTCTCTTATTCCTCATAGGTAAAACTATATTCCTCATCTGTTAAGACATAATGGTATTTTTGCAATTATTTCTTCCTGTCAGGAGACAACCTGAGAAAAGACCTCATTGTTTCATTCTTTGGAACATACAAAACTTCATTAGTAAGGTTGCTTCCTTCAGTTCAACCTATCTAGTGAAATTAGGCAGGCTGCACAGGTTCCTAGTCTGCCAGAAAATCATCTTTGTTTTCTTCTGAGGCTCATGATGAATCTCACATGAACCATGCCTGTCTTAAAACCAGGTAATTTTGTTCATTTCGTGATTATTTTATTAACAGCACGTTTGATTTCCTTTAAATTCTATGGGTATTTTTTGCAAATAATTTGGACAGTGCAAAAGCTTTGCTGAGAGACTCACTATTGCAGCTCATTAAGGTTAAAACCCAAGTCCATCTCCTTCCAGTTCTCAGGGCTGTTATCTCATGGGCTGTCTTGAATGTTAAATCAAGGAAGTTCTATCTGAATAATGTCCTCAAATACCTACATTGTAAATAATAAGTAACTGCTTCAAGCCAAGGGGATGTTCAAAATGTTTGTTTCAAACTAAAATCAACAACATCCCTTCAAAGCAAATCATTCATACACGAGAGCACTGTCTATTATACAAGCATAGGATTGATTGGGTTGCCTCCCATAAAAGTCATTGAGCAATAGTTATTTACTGAAGTAATCTGAAGAGAACTCTACTCTATGATCTTGAAACATTTTATGTTTTCTATGTGCTAGACCATGAACCTTGGCAAGAGAAAAAAGCTAAAATTTTATTGTAAACTCTGTTCCTCAAAGTCTTGAATAGAAGCACAGTATGCACAGATAAACAATTACACAGAGATCCAAAATGCTTGTCATGACCCTGCTCCCCACAGCTGGGCAGCAGAAGAGCCTAAAATAATCATAAAAATACAGGGTTGGTGTTTCAGAGATGGCCCATAATGATTTAGTATCTGGGGATGCATTTAAGCATCCCTTAGGTGCACATTAACTGTAAATCTCTACAGGCAACTCTGAAACTTGAGTTCTTGCTCACTAGAAAACATATTACAGACAGAAAGTGAAGAGATTCCTTTGATTTAGATTAGATTTCCCAGTTATAAAAAAAGATGACTTGAGGCTGTTTCTCTCACTAATGACACTGAGACACATTTAGCAGCTTTTTACTCTTTCATTCTGCCTTGAACCAGAGTTTAGAAAACCGTCAGAAGTTTCTACATTTGTCCTTCCAGCTATGCTTAATAAACAAATGTTTGGCTTCAGCTATTTTCAAATCATGCAGGTTTTGGGGGTGGGTTTGTTGGAATCTCATTCAACACATCATTTATCCATCACGTTTATGGACTATTTGATTGTGCTTTATTTGTGGTCTGTGCCCCTCCACAATTCAAATAATCAGCCATGGCAGTTCTGAGATATCCTTGAGGGAATCGAGCTCAGTTCCTTTGCAAAGAGACAGAGGGAGCAGTTTCTGCCTCATTAATTTTCAATTTAACCCTTCCAATAAGGCTTGAGTAAGTATTGAAGACATATATAAGCTCTGTGGTAACCTTCTTCAGAGGAATGAAGTTCATTCTACTATGTATCTGTACACCTGTAACTCACTGACCAATGGAAACACTATTCTTAGCACAGTGCTCTAGGCAGTGCTGTTAAACATTTCATTTTTCCTTTTAATAATAATTTGAGACAAGGGGTCATTGCCTTTGTGCTGTTGGTTTTTTTAAAAGGACTCTTACTACCGTAATGACCTTTGTAATGAACTACTTTTTCCCGTAACACTAACAGTTCAATTCAAAGTTCATCTTCCATGCATATGCATCAAAGCATTGGTATAAAAGCACTTGACAACTAACATTTTAGCTAAAGTCTGCTGCAACACCATAATTTGACTAATTCTATTGACAAGAGACAAAAATGCATGTCTTTAAAGGTTCCATTCAAAAAACAAAACTAATACACCTTTTTGTTTTTTCAGGCTGAAGGAGACAGATTGTCTGCATCAATTTTTACTTATATTCAACTTTTTAATAGCAATTGAAAAATAGATAATGAATCATTAGCATCACAAGAAAAAATATCAAAGAATATTACAAAATCCATAGTTGTGGCTGACTGTAAAAGTGTGCTAGCTTTTTCTTCCTCTGCTCCTTTCATTTTTCTTGAACTGACACATATTCTTTCATGGCATGATTAGAAAGAAATACCAACCTGATGAAAGTATCATCATGATATATTTTATGTGTTCCATGAAACAAGTATTTTTCACAGCCATGATGGCACAGGCTTAAAAAAATGCTTTTGCTTTTCAAAGATACATGCTGAAAAATGACAAATGTCAAAATGTCAGTATAATCAGATGGGACCAGAGAGAAAGTAGGCATATATCTCAGCTGCTTGCCTAAGAAGCTGCAGCAGAGATCCTTATTACTATTTCAATTGCAGCTGAAATGTGTTTCCACGCAGACAAATTGTCGAAGTATGTGCACGGCACTTAAGTTCTGCTTTAGCATCCTAAGTGAGGCTTATTGCTAGAGCCTCTCCATTTAGTTTATTTTCACCATGAATGGGACATGCTTTATATAATTCAACATATGGCAGTACAGACATATCAGAGAGGTTTACAGTGATGAGTCTGACAAGAAAATTATTCCTGAAACAAGCTTAAACACTTGAGTAAGGTAGTCTGAGTTAAGAATTGCTATTACTATTCTAGTGGCATAAACATCCAATGCACACACAAAGGAAGAAAATGATTAGAAATCATTGAATCATTCTGCTGGAGCAGACCAGCAGCCATTCTTCCTTTTTGCACAACTCACTTTGTTTTGCCAAGACTGTCGCTCCTGCATGCAAACAACCTGCATGCTATGTGCTAGACACACATATATAAATATACATATGCACATGTTGATCAATCACAGCTGAAAAAGCTATTTCAAAGAACTTTTATGTCTTAAAAAAATAACTAAGCCTATACGGTAGAAGGTAGCACAAACAAGCACTGTGATAAGAGCACACCTATAGAGCTTTGCATGAATAAACCGTACATTTTATACTTCAGCATAAAATTTTTTAATATGATTTGCTAAGGAGATGTGCGTAACCATCTTGTTCACAAGCATGTATCTGTGTCCATTCCCCATCTCTTCTCCCCATCTCCTTGCATGGCCTATTTCAAATGCTTGTTGAAATACAAGACAGGAGAAGAGGTCTCAAACATTCAAATATCTCAAAAGATATTTCAAGAAAATAAGATAAAAGAGACATCTTAGCAGGAAAAGTCTACAAAAAGTCCCATTTGGAAAAAGCTTGGCAGAGCTTACAGCAAAACCTACACCAAAGTCAATTAACTGGAAGACAAACATGAAGAAAACCTGGCTCCTCCTTCCAGAGCTCATAAATCTCCTTGCAAAGCCTGGAAAAAGGGAAAGATGCAACTTGGGAACTTGGGCATTTCAGCAGCTGGGCAGAGAAAGGCAAGCCAGCTCATCTGGCTGACCTTGAAGGAGGTAGTGCTTATGAAGTTGAGTTTGTTTTTTGATCTACACCAAACATGCAGTCTGTGAACTGAGACAAACAGCACTGAACACAGGTGCGGAGAGAAGGGTGCAAAAGCAAGAGTCACGGCCAGGATTGTGAGTGAAAGCATTGGCAGGCTCTGGCTGTTTAAGAGATGGGTTCCACTCTCTGGAATTGTCTTTGAATAGAGATGGGTGATTTTTCATGTTTTATGTATTGTGGAATGCCTCAGTTGTTCTAATGCATAATGTACATGTGACATTCCAGTATCCCTATGGAAGAGGAACCTTTCTCCCACCTATAGGCCTAACAGTTGAGCAAAAGAAGCCAACTAACACTCAACCTCTTAAATTAATGCAAATGAAGCAGTGATTTGGTATTATAAGGTGAAAGTTTATGATGTAATCTAATAAGAGCATTTTAAGATCTGTATTTAATGTCAGTAATAAGAAAAAGTGGCTGTTATAGGCAAAGAATAGAGAAGACAAAGATATTTGTTCACTCCAATATATCTATTGGCTTGAATTTCTCTAGCAGAAAGTCAACAGCACAGGTCAAGGAACAGACTAAAATTTCACTTTCAACATGCTGAATTTTACTGAAAGGAAGATGTGGAATCCGAAAAAATACTAAGATGCTTGAATTGTATTGAACACTACTACTATTAAGTGATTCATACTGTATATTATAATCAAAATAGGTTCTGAATAACTATCTCTGAAAGATTATTAGAGAACAACATGTTTATGTGAATACTAGCATATTGAAATGTGAATATTAAAATGAAACAATGTGGCAACAGCAACAAATTGGAATAAAGGCATAATGTTTCTGTTACTAATAGCTATTTATAAAGTAATTTAGCATATTCTAAATACTCTTTGGATTTTTTTTTTTTTTTTGGTTTATTGAATGCATTTACCTTCCATTTACCAGTAAATGGAAGGTGCTTTCTTTATGGCTGACAGAACTGTAACTTAGAGCCACATTCAGGACTTTACCACAAAATTGTAATGTTCAACCTGTTTGATGTTTTCCCTAATATCCTCCAAAGACAAAATTCTGTCCTATGCTTATTCCACAAAGTGTTATGCAGCAGCCTGGAAAATAGTCTAAGGCAATCCTATATAAACCATCAGAATACATTACACACACACACACACGTATCTCAGACTTGCTGATAAATATAATTTTGCTTCTATCAGAGAGTATCTATTACAGATATTTAGTATTTAAAATATTGTAAAACTTGATGACCATACAATGAGCTTTCAAAATGGTAAAAGAGGAAATTATGGCGATATACTCAAGATGTCATTTTGCATCAGGCCGTTCAAGAAGGAGCAATAATATATCTGTGTGTGTGTGCGTGTGTGTGTGTGTATGTGTGCTAGTCCAACAGTCTATTCTGGGGGAAAAAAAAGTGAATACAGCAATTCTTCTGCCCCAGGCTGTATGATTCCAAAGATGGAATTAAAGGAGAAAACATGTTTTTGTTAACAACATGCACCCTGTGAAGACAAATATCCTTGATATTCTGAGGTGCTCATATGAACCCAGTAAAGCATCAGACTTGTGACGTAGATGTGTTCAGAGTAAGAAGCGGTCTAACAGTATTTCACTAAAACACCCACAGCAGTCCCTGAGTATCTGCTAAGATAACCAGCAGTGAGAAACATACAGATTGTGAATACTGGAGTAGTATTATTTTTTTAAAATAGTACCACCTCCATGGTAAAAATGTAGTTAATTATCATAGCAGTGTATGGTATAGGAAAAATACAACTACAACCACAACCAACCACAATGGTATATAATCACCTGTTCAAAAGATGTATACACACAAACTCTTCTGAGTGTTGCCTAATGCAAGGTGTTGGGATCACCTCCTTCCACTGACCACTGTGGGGTACTGACACCTGGCATCCTTAAACATCAGTTTTAAAATGTCTGAGCCACATGAGGGCAGATGTAACAGCAGACTGTCACAGGTGTGAGGAGGTCCATATGTGTTAGGCATCCAAATGTGTTTGACTTGGAGAATACATTTTTGTTCTAGTATCACTGTCCTCCTTCCTGGAAATGTAACCCTTCAAATGACACCCTTTTCTTGAATATATGTCTTCTCTTTCCTTTCTTCTAGTGATTATTCTTCCCTCCTCTTCAGTCCTTTGCCCTTACCTTTCCCACATGCTGTTAAGCCTGATATTTAAAGCAAAAAAGTAGTCCTACTTAGTGCGTGTTAAGTTAGCAGAGAGAAGGGAACAGTCCTTTTTCTACATTTTCTCTGTTCTTGAGACAATCAGTGTCAGAGAAGGTTGGTTGGAAGCAGGTGGCTGAGTCCCCTAAAAGACTCAGTCAAAATTTTATGTGGAAATCAGTATTTCATAAATATAATATTACAATATTACATTAATACAATATGATAGCAAACTTGGCAAACGAGCAGGACCTTTCTTACTGGGAAGAATGGAAATGTTTAAAGGGAGGTTTAAAGGATGGCACTTGGAGAAAGAAGGAAGAATCATTGTTCATCAAGGGAGTGCCCTCTGTGAAATTCCTAATGATGGCAAGGTCAGAAAAGTGAGAGGAGTGCAGATTCTTTATAAGAAATTGAACTAAAAAAAAAAAAATAAAGATGCTTTTAAAAAATGCTTAGACAGAATAGGGGTCAAAGCATCCATGATCCTGCTGTGAGCTTTCTTAAATTATAGTGTAAGTAGTCCAACTTTGTTCATAATCTGTATCTACATAAAGCCATCAATGGAAATTGAACAAGCAGTTACTTCACTGTAGTGCCAATCTATATTCACACACTTAACACTACCAGCCCTCAAAATCACTGATATCAGACCTGTCATCTATGAAAAACTGGTTCACATATTAAAAGAACCTTTATTGTAATATTTACAACATTTAACAGCAAACCCAAAAAATAACCCTGGCAGTAATAGACACCAACAGCCACCAGGCAGTATTTCTTCAAATATGCTTTTTCACTCTCTCTCACCTTTTCCTTTCTGTGTGTCTGTCTTTTCTACAGTCTCCCTCACTGGCATTTACAATAGGCTGTCTCGATTCAGATGTCTACTCTCTGTCTCACAAATCTCACCAAGAAATGGCTTTTTATCTGCTGACACAATTTGTACCATCTGAAGGAAATGCAGAAACAATTTGGCAATAACAAAAAAGTGCCAGTGCTGTCCCTGTGATGTCTTCCAGAAGTCCTTGCTCATAAAAATCAGAACAGAAGCAATTTCAGCTTTGTTCCTCCCAGGTAGGGAAAATGTAACTTCAGCAGAATCAGTGACTTCATGTAAATTTGCAGGAACAAGTTTACATAGATGTCTGTTGAAAACTGAGCTAAAGCTGAATATATTAATATACATTAAAAACGGCATAGGCATTTCCCCTCGCCCCCCTGAAAAAATCTGTATTAGCATGAGGAAAGAGAAAAAGTAAATTATTGCTATATACCTGTCAAGTAGAAAGGAAAGGACTTTGACCAATTCCACAAGAACCAACTCAGTCTATTCAGACCAAATAAATTTTATCAACATTGCCATTGTCTTCGTCCACAGGTTAATTGTGTAAGCTTGTACACTGAGAACATAAACCTTGGAAATCAGGGAGCTCAAACTCACTCCAGTTGGTGCAGGATTTACTTGTCAGTGTAGCAATGTGATGTGTCACCTTAGCACAACTGAGCACAAACTTCTCAGTGAAACTCACATCCAAGTTCTTGAGATTAATTTGGGATTTGAGATCTCATGCATAGTTCTCTAAGTTAGAGATAGGCACTGACCAGAGGTCTCACACTGGAGGTCTCACACCATCTGGCTCTCTTCTACCCTAGAAATTTCAGGGAAGGTAATAAAGTGCAATGCATTACTTTTGTTCACAGTGAGGCCGCCTTCAGGTTTGAAGTAGAGTGGAAATGGCGCTTTCATCTCTTGGCAAGAAGTTAATTTCAAATGCTAGCAGAGCTCACAGGGTTTTCAGCACTGAGAACTCTTTTGTATGCCTAACCTGCAAGTCTTAGATGGCAAGTAAGATAAATATTCCAACTGCATGTACTACACTACATGTATTTTTCACACATTCAGAGTTGACCACGAGTTCACAAAAAGAGGCAAAATAAATAAATAGTTTGAGTCAAGTAGTGGGATGAATGGCTACTAAATACATCTCTTTATGAGAAGCTTGCCTCAATGCTTGTGTCTAGGCAAGCAAGTATAAACAGAGAAAAAAGCACTGAAAACTGTAAAAGACCATGTGAGTGGCTACCCCAGGAAAGAAAGCCAACAGTAACACAAGAAAGAGTAGAGAGAAGAAGCAAAACATGGGAAGAATAAAGTACTACAAGGGCAGACACGATATTTTCCATTGCCCATGAATCCCATATACTGAGAGACAAAGTAGCCTTAGGTTCACTTAATGGGAGAACAAGCTGTGAAGGAAGAATGAATTACTAATTTCACAGTATATTTCTCATGTACCTGAATTCAATAAAGGCTGATCCCCAATATGAGGTTTCAGTGCAATTTATCTCCAGTGGTCTTCTCTACAGAAAATTATGAACTTCATTAATAACAACAGCCAAAGACTTACCATGTAAAATAGCTGCCTTCACACATAAATGGCAGGCAAACCACATTTACACCACATTATCAGCGGGAAGTCACACAACCTAGACAGATTTTCAAGACCACATCTCTGACATTAATAGTTATTGTAAAAACTCAAGACACTCCAGTCAAAGGTCTACACCTTGCAGGAGGCACTTAGAAACACATCACAAGAAAATGATTTCTGATGCAGAATGCTTTTCAGCATGATGGGATTTGCTGTATTAACCTTTGAAACAGAGGCTGGATTCACTCAGAAAAGAGTGAATCCAAAAATATCAGTGCAAAACTACTACTTTCCTGTGGTAGTCAAGAAGCACAAACTCAAAGAAAGCAAAATGTTGCTTCTCTTCTGTATGGTGAGCAGGCAACCAGATCACTAAAGTATCAGCATACTGCACTCTGAAGAGCAAAAGACTAGTTAGGTAAAGAGCGGGGTAATTGAATTAACGTCAAAATTTAGGAAACAAAATATTTATTTACAGCATCCAGAGAACCAACATCTTTTCCTTTAGAGGTAGAGAAAGGTCTGAATATGTAATGGTTATAAAACCACTTAGCTAGAAGGTCTGAGATATTTTAGAGGATCCTTGTGTAACTTAAGAGACAAATTTATTAAACTTACACTTTAGAGAGACATAGGAAGTTTCACTCTCACACAATAATTGCTCAAATCACAGCAAACTTGTGCTTTGGCAGTTTTCCAACAAAGGTTGAGCATTTCTTTTTACTTCCTGGGAGCATATTATTTACATACTTGCAATCTATCACAATTTAGCTTACCAATGATAAATTGAGAAGTTTTCTGCTTTGTCCTTAAAATAGTTTTGTCATTGAACGTAACAGGCATCATAGAGTAGGATTTTTGAACACTTCTGCTCTTATATTTTTATAGAAAGCACCTTTCTTGGGAAAACCACAGATAATAAATCACTGCAATACTAAACTATGTTGATAGCACATCTGTTTTAACAGTATTGCAGTGTGCTGCTGAATAAACTGTGCCTCTGGAGGAGGCTTTCACATCTGTTAAAGGACCTTTGCGCACATTCACATGAATTTGAATTTCATGTTCCAGTTTTTTTTCTGAAATTGTATCTGTACAAAAAGATCCAAAATCTTAAGAACAAGTATGACTGGGATAGAGTATAGCAAATTCAAAGAGTAAAGGTACAGTTTTCCTTTTTTTTCCTCTGCCTCTCAATAGGTGAATCATCAGGAAATCAGGGGAAAACCCAAGGATGGGAGTTTAAAAGGAGGCCATTACAGACCAAAAATGACATTACAGGAGACAGAGAGGGAAGCAGAGGGTATCCAGAAAACACAGATATCAGCCAAAAGGAAAAAAATATTGGTCCTATCAACAACATGTTAAACATGAATTCACAGAAACCTCTTGTTGATTCTGAGCTGTTCGTACTATGTCCTTTCATAACCTTGGTCATATAATTCTACCACTTTTCATCTCAACTCTAGACACATTACATGGGGACTAACATTTTCCTTACTACCCAACAGTAACACTGCCAGGATAATGTCAATAATGACTAGATATGTCTAGGCACTCAGAAGGACCCCATTCCCAAAGTCGCAGTCATGGGCAGAATACTAAAACCTAGTAGAGAGTGGCACAAAGAACAAAAGGAGAAAAAAATAAAAAACAAGTAGTACAGGTCTCAATCAATCCATCAATTACTTTGCAAATATATTCTCTTAAGAACTGTCTATATAAGAAATGAACTATATTAACTAGAATAATGTTATTCCATTTAGACAATATATTTCTTATTCCTTTCATAAGAACATTTTTTAGAACTTAAAAATCTTCTGAGTGTCACCCATACTCAGACAAAGCAGTTGTTTTGTTAGGTTTCGACAAGAAAGCTCCAGTTTTTTATGTGTAATCAGTCATTAATTTAACTCTTTAGAAGTCTTAATAACAAATTTAATCCCTACTAACCACGACAAAGAATACAGGACTGTCTTGTTACCTTCTCATTTTACACAATCACTAAACAAATTATGTAGATGCATATACAGTGTATTCTGACTCACTGCACATCATCAACCTAAAACATATGGAAAGAGAATGGGGAAAACTACAGTATAGGCTTTGTCATGCTAACAGGTTTAAAAGGAGGTTGGCCAAGAGTATTCCAGATGGCTGAGTTTTATATTAACTGTTCACAGAGTGAAATGGGCTGTTGCTGTGAGTGATGTCCCACATTAGTAAATGTTGGTCTTTCTCATCACACAAATCATAAGTTATCTATCTTCCTGATGCTATCAGTCTTCTCAAGATGCCTCAACCATGACAAGAAATAATGAGAGATTAATTGAACTGTTAACCTGTTCTGTAGTACTAGCCATTGGGAGAGGGAAAGATGGTCCTTCATGGAGAATCCTGACACCACATCACACCTTGGAGAACAAATGCTCTGAATTAGCCCAGGACTCTAGAGAACACATAGAATTAGCAAGAATGACATTTTAGATAATTTTATAAAAGAGGGTTTAGGCTGCTATGATTACAGCTCATGCATAAAATGATCCACAGTTTTGAAGGGGATAAATGATGACAACTTTAGCAAAATTGATGGTAGCCCTTAGGCATCTGATAAGTTTCCAGCCCATGCAATATTTTCCAGGAATAAACATATGCTGCAGCTGGCAGGGGCACAAGTAAAACAACAAGGCAAAGCTACTTGATATATCAAATGCTCAAAAAAATCACACACAGCAGTATTGGCTGAGATTGGGAATATTATTTCTGTTTCTTGTAAAGAAGAATACTTACACAAAATAATGTATCACCTTGTTCATTCACACTCATTATTAGAAAAAATAAGCTTGTGTGTGCAATAGAAGCAACACAGCAAACAGTGCTGTGTAGCAGAAGCAGGTGTAGCTTGTGGGGGCTTACTTTGAATTAGTCTGGTATCATGGAATGAATGCTCTTGGTTTATTTTCATGTGAAGGAACCCTAGTTCATGTAATCTGTGACAGAAAGCAAGTGCAGTCAGAGGAAACAATCAGGATATTCCCTCCAGAAATGCTAATGCTAAAATTGACACAAAGTTTGATTTCAATGAAAAAGAAAGAAGCATAATACATAGTTAATCAGTGGGGTTTTGTTCCCATAAGAATGAATTAGATCCTCAAAGAGAAACCCCAAAATTATAGTTCAATACCACACACATGAAAATCCATATTTTTATGCACATAAGTCTGTACAGGTTGGCTTCTGTGGGACTATTATATGTTGCCTTTCAGAAAAACAATTAGAATGTGTCTTCACAGTTAACTGCAGATACCTCCATTCATGCTTTCAGTTGAATTACCTGAGCACAAGGTCCTGAAAGACCAGTCCTACAAAGCAATGCAAAATCACATGCTGATATGTATACATGAATTTAGCACTACATATCGTTCATGTTTCTCCAGTTCACTATGCCAGGACTGTCTGCACTTGACTGGATAAATGTGCCCTTCACTGTCAAAAGGGCAATGCTTGGCTAAATGGATGGTTTAAGATTCATATCTTAAACAGGTCTGAGCACTGTAAGCCAAGCAAAATGTAGGGGGAGCTATGGAACAAAGAGTACATCATAAAGTGATGACACAAAATAATTATTGCTTTAAAGCCTTGACAGTACTAGATGCAAATTTCACATATGTAAAAAATACAATTACTTGCATTCATATATTTTCTCTGTCTCTGTTTAGCTGGAATTCAAAATTTAGTATAAAATCCTGACACAAATAGCTCCTTGCTATTTGCAGATGAGTAATATGAGCCAGTTTCTGGGATCATGTCAAGCTGATGCATTCAAATGAAGCAACATATGAAAAACTTAAAGAAACTTCCTTAGCAGAATAGCCACTTTTCATAGGGCAGAAAGAGTAGCAAGTGAAATGACTTGGGTTTTTCCTACTTGAAAGAAACCCTGAATCTATGGCTTCTTAATTGTGAAATGTATTAAGAGATTTCAGAAATGACATTATTCTCTAATGCTCCTGTCCGTTAATGGAGCACATTCATTGTACTTATTAAGATGATGAAGAATCATTAGACTAGTGGGAATGAGGGAAAGAAAATTGAAGCATTCCCTGCTAAGAAACTAATTTAACAAAAAATGACAGGAAGTCAGTGGAATTGAAAAGCGGGAGATGTTAGAATTAGGTCTACTCGTTTGAGTCAAGTTTGATGCCATCAACAAAGACTCCTTTGAAGAAAATCATCCTGGTCCTCTTGCTCTCTGTGTTTTTTCACAGAATACTCTGTATTCTTTCTACTGTCTTCTGACAGAATGTTTGTGCCTCTACTATATCCTTTGTAATGTTTTCTGAAACAGGGATTGAACACTTCAACAACGCTGGTGTGTTTGTACTGCCTCAGATGGCTTTAAAAGGCTAAAGCTACATTGTGTTATATTCTGGATATATTCTGCAATCCTTTCAGTTCACCAATGCATGTGAAAGGCATGTGATCTATCAGGGCTTGGAAGGCACACCCAAAAGGCACAGATAGCAGGAATACATGGAAAAGTGTTAGGAGGGAAACACTTATCCAGATTATTATTTTTTTTTTTTTAAGATTTCAGAATGTTCCATATCGCTACTGAAAGGATTTGTGCTCATCCTAGTGTTTTGAAAAAAACCCCAGGATGGCAGATGCTGTGCTAGCGGTCATCTAGCAGCCTGGGAACTAGCCTGGGATATGAGAGCTGAATGCATTTTTAGATTTGACCTGATTCAGATTCAAGAATTAGATCTTGCTGTTCTCCATCCACAGGAACTGTCCTAACACAGATGAAATACAAAAACTCACTTTTGGAATGTAGCATGTTTTTTCCCAAAATGAAGACAGAAAACAAAGAAGAAAGCAGCTCCTACCAAAAGGGAGGAGCTCATTATCATAAGATTAGCCATGGTCTGTGGCAAAACAGTAAAACAGTAAATAGAGATGATTTACAAAACAAAGTCTGCAGCAGCCTCAAGTCTTCTAATGGGGTAATGTGGTTGGTTGACTGAGTTTTACTGTTTCATAATTTCGCTGCCCAAATTGTTACTACAGAAGTGAACTATAAGGCTGACTGCACCTATGGAACAGCCCCCACCACAACACAAGGACACTAGAATTATCTTTTTCACATCATCAGAGATAGTGACCCAAAGTCAGCTCAAGATCCCAATTTCCAAACTTCAGTTTGTAACTCAGAACCTTGGTGCTGCTTTATCCTATTTCTAGTATTAACCTGCAGATATACGATCTGAATCAAAACACAGCCAAACAGGGACATGAGAACTAATCTTCCATTCACTGGTTTGCTATTTTAAATCCAAGAATGACAGTAGCAGTAACTGTGGAGCTGGAGGTGTGGGGAATCAGCCCAGGGAGAACAGCATTAGCATGGCTTTAGCGTGTAGGCTGCCAGGAGCAGAGGATTCAATACGTGGGTTTGAGCAACCAGGGTGTTTGGGGAAGGGAAATCAAGCAGGTGGTGAACAGGAAAGCTGGATCAGTAAGTGGAAAAAAGCTGTCGGGGGAATCATTAGGAGCAGTTGCCTGGCCAGGTCCCATTTAGAAGCAGCAGCTGTGCCAGACTGATGAGGGGAGGGGATCTGCTCCACGCCAGATGTGCACAGCATGAGCACGCTGTGCTGGCTGCCAGACACGAGCAGGAATAAAGACGGGAGCCTTAGGGAGGGTGATAGGGAGAAGGAGGGAAGCAGCTGCCAGGTTACTCCAGGAGCCAGATGCTGTGCACAGTACAGCGTGCACCACTGCTGCAGCCCTGTGATTTCTGAGGAGTTCCTGCCTAGGAGTAAGGGGTTAAATAAATGTCCAGGTGAAAAAATATTTCAGAGGCTGTAGGTGCTGATTAGGCTGATTCCACGCCTTTGTGATCGCTTCCTGCAATCAGGACGAGCTGGTATTTTCTGCTTGAACTGCAGCTTTATTTTATCACTGTAAAATACCTAAGAATTATTTCTTAGGTATTAGGCACTGGTTTAAAAATGCAGTAAAAGATATAAGATTTTGTTCTGCCAACTGCCTTACAAAGTCTGATTTTTCTCTCCATCAGCTCTGTAACTCAACTCATCAACTGTAACTCATGAATTCACTCAGAATGGACATGTCTGACTCCTTCTGAAGCTGAGCTGTGATGAACACCACAGAACCCAACAGACCAAAAGTCTCAAGACAGTGCCTTGGGACTATAAACATTTATTTCAACTTCTCTTGGTGCTATGTGCTACCTCTACTCTGCATTCTCTTTTCTTTGGCCATCTTTTGCTGAAACTCTTATAACACATGGTAGAGATTGTATCTCTGACCATATGGGGAGATCTGGATTCCAGCTTTGGCTGGAATAGTAGAATCCAACAATATGTTGTCTCTTCTCCTTCACTGCAAAATTTCATTATTTCAGACTTAATTTTCTGCATTTTTCATTAAATTCCTGTTTTGCTCCACTTTCAACTGTGGTATCAGTAAAACACTCCCTGTCTGTTTTGGAACGTTTCAATTCATTTTAAATTGTACTTTTTCATCCTAAATCTATCAAGCAGAATTCTGACACCCCATTCCCCTATTGTTGCTCCTGGCATGCAAAAGTACAAGCCTCTGAACTGAGCTAAGCTAAACCAGCATTTTCTTTACTTCTACTTACATTACAATTCATCAAAGGGAGCATATCTAGTTTATAGAGCTTCTTTCTGCCTGTTCAAAAATCAAAATATAAATAAATATCTGCTTTTATTTCTCCCAAGAGATCTAAGCTGGTATAATACATAAATAAAGTAGGAGCATGTTCTATGCAACAGAAAATTCTATCAGCAACATTGTACAATGAGAAGGATGAGACAAATAATTCATAGTGATAAGACTATTATAGAAGTTTAATCTGTCTATTGTCTAAGGCACCTACGCCAGGAGATTTCCAGTTTTTTAAATGTATTCATTGTTTATGTCATTTTTAAATGTCTAAAGGGATAAAAACAGGCACATGCTAATACTTGCTAGCTATTATTCATGGATTGAGTTATACTGTAATTGATCAGAGAGGTCACATAGCACACATTTTGATACTGGATAGAAGTTGCATAGAAAAATATTTTAAAGCAACAAGATGCATGTGCAAATACAAAATGTGTTCTACTAAATTGGGTGCTTTGATAGATTTTCTTTTTAGTCCAGTAAAAATATAAAAATAATATAAATGACATTATTAAAATTATTCTTTATTTTAAAATGTTTTAAAAACATGGAGAAAAAAACAAGCATTGCAGTGAGTTTTCTTAGGACATTTTTACACAGCTTTAAAGAAATATTATATTGTTAAAATACTATGGACTATTTGTATTTATGCAGACGAACACTCTAGTGATCCACACATTTAGATAAAAATATTCTTGCTATATTATTATGATTATTAATATTGTTGCTGTTGCAAACATCTCAGAAAACTTCTAGAATCACCTTGTGCTCCAAACTTAGACCTTTAGTATAACTTAATTTTGTCTTCAATTTAAATAAAATCAGTTCTTGGGCTTATATTCTGAATTGCTAGCATGAAATAGAAAAGACCAGACTGTGGTCCCAGCTCATGACTCCTGAGTAAATAGTCCTTTGTGAGTTTGCAGTCTGAACTAACAACAGCATTCACAAACTTCTCACTTTCACATGACTACTTCAAAGCTGGTGAGAAATGATGAAGGCAGAACATGGGCCATTAATCAAAAAAGAAACCTGCTTTCCCAGTTAGTAAGTCATTCTTTAACTGCTTACTCCACCCTGTTAAAACCCCCACAGAAAAGTTCTTTTCTGCTGGACACCAATCCTCTCTGACTGATTTACTGCCTTCATTTCTCCTTCCTACTCCATATAGGCAATGAAACACTATAAAATGCTTGGTTGAAGCTGATGGCTGTAGCACAGAGCCCATCATCAAAACCAGAGGACAGGATTCCAAGTTGCAACATTAAGACAGCTTGACAGCAGAATCATTATTGAGTTCATCATTAAAAGATGCTTTTGAAATTCCCAGCATTAGACAATATTTAAGAAGCATATTTTGTTTTACACTGAAATCAGTATTAATATTTGTGATAATAGTTATATGCTTTTACAGGACATAGCCTCTACTTAAAAACTACTGTGGGGTGCAAATACATTCATTTAACTCTAAACATATGACAAAAAGATGTCCAACAAATTTGGACAATCGAGGCCTGATAATATTTATTCAGATGCTTGATCACATGTAAGGAGTACAAATGGACTCAAATTTTCTTCTTTGCCTTTATTTACCAATAAGACTTGATCACACAGACTGCAACTCACACGGAATTCTGTTCACCAAGATATACACTGAGGTCAGCACAATGCACTTAACAAGTGTTTTCAAGCTTAAAACATTGCTTCAGCTCTCCCATGCATCCCAGAAAGGGGAATTGCTGCTTGAACTGGGAAACTGAGACAAGCCACTAGACCAGAAACTGTAAAATGAAAGAGTCAAGTAGTGCAAATCTTTCTCCGCCTTTATGTATCACGATGAGATGGAAACAGCCTTGTTTCAGAGAAATTTGCATAAAAGTATCTTTCCCATTTCATTCCAAATCTAAGGAGCCTTAATATAAAAGCTTACACATTTTGCAAGAATCCCTCCCACTAGAAAAAGGTAAAGATGATACTATATGGTAACTGTCTTAGATAATTCTGCCAATTATCATTTCAAAAAAATGTTTTATTTTGTTCTGAGAAACTCATACTGCCTTAGTCAAATTGTGGTCAATAACATGCCTCTGATTAAGTTCTCCTCCAAAATTGCAGTTTTCAATCTATTTGACCACCATCACACAGACAGAAACAGCTAACTAAGGAGTCTGCGTGAAAGAGGGAAGGCAGAAATACAACACCTACACTCCAGGCTACTTCATCCAGCACTTGAATTAACACACATCCTCCAAGCAGCTCAGTTTCCCATTTTACACATTGTTTATATCTTGTCTTCTGCAAATAATCAGAGACTTCAGTGGAATTAACCCCATGACACACTTATGTCTGACTTGCCAGTCTGACTTAGCTTTTCTTCTGCATTCTTCTACAAGCCCTTACAAAAAGGAGTCAATCAGAGAAGTACCTGAAGCACAAGACTCAGAAATATCAGCATCACACAAAATTCCCTTAGTTTTTATTATTCATCAGACTGCAGTGTGCATGCCAAACTCATTTTCTGGAAGTATCTCCGTATTATCCACCCTTTACAAGAAAAAATACTTCCCTTGTTCCCAACACCCTCTGCCATAAAAGACAGCCACATAACTACACCTTCTGAACTCATGTTGTGTCTCACCTCAGATAAATACAGTGAGATGGAAAATATACACTTTATCTATGCATCTCCTTAAACTCAAAACCCTTTGCATAGGCTCAACAGGGACTGCAGTGAAAGAGATCTTATTTTTTTAAGCTATCCAAACCATTGATAAATGTTTGTTGTTTTGTTTTTTTTTTTTAAAGAGTTTCTTAAATACTCATAAGAGCCTGGTTTGGAAAATTCTGCAGGAAATACAAAGAATTAATTTTTTTTTCTTTTTCTTCTCATTCTCACCCTCTGCCTAAGAGCTGTCTTGATAGTTCTCCTCATTTGAACAGTAATGTAGTACATATGTTTATTCCCTCTTGTATACTTAAAGCATTTTTTAGTTCCTAATTTCCTAGTTATAAAATTATACCCTCTGATTTCCATGGCTCCCTGCCAAATATAACAGTTCATTCTGTATTATTGAAAACATATGCAGAAGCTTCAGCATTCTGATTCAGATTTCCCTTCCACCTTTTATTTCTTTCACAAACGTTCTTTCTGAACAGACCGACGCCTCAGACTTTTTTACATTCATTTCTTTTCTTCATGGACTCACTGCAGTCACACCATCCCTTGCAATATTAACTGCTTCAGAAGCTGCTCACCAGACATTTAGTACAGGTGGCAAGCTCTGAGCAGGAGTAAATTGTGCAGATGGTGTTCCATGAGCGTTCAGCTGCCCTAGCAGTGGTGTGGGCTCACCTAAAGGAGAAGGCTTTGGACTCCAAGTTCCCCCACCCTGTAAAAGGCACTGCAATATCTGAGGATTTGCATATGGGGCAGACTGATGAAGCAGCTGTATCCAGCAAAAGCAGCTGCCACGGTTATAATCCCAACACTGTTTCACTTGTGCCCAGCACAAAAACTGTTTGCATTGGGTTTTGTCTTGCACATCACCCTTGCTAACACATTTCTTTGTCTATTAATGGAGTGATAACACATCATCTAACGACTCAAGTCTATTAGAAACATTTTAAAGATTTCATGGAGCTTACAAAAATCCTTTCTGAAATTGTTCCCACTAAAATCCTATAGGGAACACTACAATTTTGACTCAAAGGACAGATGAATATATCCTCTGTGCTTAGTGTCCTTAGCCTTTCCAAAGCCTCTGCCTGCATCTGCATAAACATTTCCTAGTCTCCCTTTTTATTCTGCCCTCAGAGATCTGAAATAGTTCCCTGTGATTGCTCTTATGCCTTTCCTGTGCTTCACTTCAATCAAAGCTGTCTCTGCACTGGTAGCCAAACCACATGTCATTTCATCCTTCCATCAGTGCTTTCCTTTGTCTCCCATAGCAGTGCTGCAATCCATTTTAAACTGTCTGTGACCCCGTTAGACTGCACACGGGAAAAAAAAGCACATAATGTGTAATCTTGGAGAAAGGGAAAAAAACAGATGAGAGAGAGTGAGGAAAGGCCTAAGTTTGAGACTTTCTATTTTATCTAGTGAGGCAAAGCCCCCGCCACCTGCAGAGAAAGCCTGCCCACGGAAGGAGGCTCATGACCCCTCAGGGCAATCATCCACCATCCCATTCCACTCTGCAGGTCACCACAAAGGCACAGGCATGCTTTTGAAACCTGATACACACTAGAAGTAATACTAGGAAGAAAACCAGAGGTAAAACTGTCCTGGGCCATGTAATTCAAATAAAAGCACTTGCTTTTATTTTTATTTTTTCCTTAAGCCAGACATATTAATGGGACATTTTACCATGATGCTACCACTCCATTCAGCAGCTACAGGAGGGGGTCTGAAGAAATGTCTGCATTCTCACTGACCATGCAGTGATTTGATCATGTTTCCTTTCACAGCTCCTTGCCACGCTCCATTTGTACATTAAATCTAGCTGGCTGAAAAGTTCACGGAACATATTTTGTTTAACTAAGTAATACTCAGTTAAAACTCTAGGTAATTGACAATTATTTTGTGCAGAATTAACAACGTGAACTGGTTTGAGGTCCCCAGCTCACTGTCACACACAGCTGCCTGCTAAAGCACCACACCCACAGCTGACCTGCACCCACACCTCTCCTGCACGTCCATCCAGTGTGGCCATGGAGCCCTGACCTGAGCAGTACAAACATGCCTCCTGGAAAGCAATTCATGCTTCTCCTAATGCAAAACATTCTTCCTATGCCATGCAGATAAAGTCTAACAGCTAATGAGGTAACAAGGAATAAACATCACTTGTGGCCATTTATTGATTTATGGGGGTTTTATTATAACTGACTTCCATCTCTGATGTGATCAGGATGAGCTGAGTTTTGAGATGTACCCCAGAAGGTCTTGACTGTGGCACTCCTGTCCAGCTTCTGCAGCAAGTATCCTCAAAAACTACAACAAATATTTTAATTATGTTTTGAAGCAGAGATTGTGAATAAAAAGCATGCTTGTTATATTTTATACAGTAGTTTTATTCAGAAAAGTCGTAATTTGAGTTGGACTGACTAAAATTAGAGTGTTAAGAAAGGCTCAGTTTGTTAGTTGAAAAACTTAATCTGTAAATACTGCGAAGTTATTTGAAATTACTACTGTTTGTGAAAACTAATTTTTCACACTGCATTGCCTTTCTTGATCAAATTATGTACCATTTTTTCCCAAAGAAGGCTGAATTACAGTGAGCACGGAAGCAATGAGAAGAAGTCATCCAGAGATAATTCCTTGACAAGGTGACCAAAATTACAAGAATGCCCACAGACTCTGAGTCTTTATTTCTGGATTGAGTTTAATTTCATCAAAAGGCTACAATGACTGTTCTAAATAATAACAATAAAAAAGGTTTACAGTTTTATTGGAAAATCTATTGGTCTGTCAAGCTAATTATCTGACACCACTGTTGCAGTACATTAAATTCTGCAGTAACAAGGCACTTGGCATCCTCATTAGTAGCTACGTGACTCCTTGGGAGACTGAACATTTGCTAAACAGCAAGCTATGAGGCAACAGCACTTCTGAAATTCCTGCTTCCCAGGATCCATTTCCCTCTCAGCATACATACACTATGCTTCTCCCTGCGCACACCATGTGTCCTACATGGGGAAGGAAAAATGAGCTAACAAGCAGGTGGAGTAAACTACCTTTCCAAACTGAGGTGCCCTGGGATTTCCTGTAAAGGAGAAAAATCACATTAAAATACCCCACATCTAGACCAGTGTAATCCTCTTCTTTGACTAAGTTAACTTTGCTTGTGTGTTGGTTTACAGTTAGACACAGCCATTGCAAACATGACATTGTTTAAAGCCTTGTGCAACACGCAGGACAAAATCACTCAGGGGCATTCACCGAAAGCTTGTTGGGTCTCCCCCTTGCACTCAAGAGACCAAGGAACAAGACTGATAAAAGAAAAAGCGTTGGCTAATACCTCTGTATTTTTCAAGTCTCACAACTACCAGAAGGAAGGCTACAGGGAAATTCTCTTCTGATTACTTGGGCTTGCTTTAGTGCTGCTTGGTGCCAGAGAAGAGTACTAAAGCTGCCTTAAGTGTACTATGACACAGAGCTGGGAGCTTGGGGCTTCACCCATCTCAAGGCACCAGCTGCTGTAATATTCAGACACCTCCAAATATCTCAGTTACAACATAAGCTAGTGTTAAGAATCAATTTAATATCAGAGGTTGGACAGGAGGAACTCTTTAAAATTTTATTTGGCAGTTTGTTTCTATAAAACCCCATTTTATATTTTCAGTGAATTCACTATGTTTTCTAACCTTGCTAAGCTCAGGTACTGGCAGAGATGATGAGCACAAAGCTTCCATATAAAATGAATGAGCTTTTCTAATTCTTGCTGATAAAACAAAAACTTTCACCTAAATTAGTTTGAAATATGCATCTATTCTCCTGCATTTATGTGGCTTTATTAAAGTGCCTCTTTGTACTTCAGTGAACAATTACAAATCATTTTACCAATTTCTTCAGACACTCAGGCATGCCAAGAGCTAATTAACTAGTATGACAATTGCAAGAAGAAGCAACATAATTCAGTTTTTTAAATGGCTGGAAGGTATTTAATTTGAATAAAAGAGCAATTAAATAGCAGGAGTAATAAATGGTATTGACAGGTAGGATGCACATATCAGAAAGGTCGCTAACAAAGTACTTGCAGGTACTTTCAGAAACTCCTCTTTGGAGTTGTGAAATTAGGATTAATTGGCTGGAGTTGTTTTATGGACTATTTCACACATTTAATACCTTACAATCTATCGAGGTAATCAGCCATGTGTAAAGAACAAGTTTTGAATCGATTCCCTGATTAAGTAAAATACAAGGTTCTTTGTATGCAAAATGTAGAATGTTAATGCAGGATTCATCTGGCACAGTGGAATACAAGTAGGAAATATCTTTTCAACACAGTAAATCCCAGAATTTATCAGAATTTGAGAGTTTGTTGGCACAGCTTAGAAGTAACTCTTGCTTTTGCTGTGGACATTTGTTAATAGTAATCACTGGTCATGTAGACTTTTATTTTGTAACAACCAGTATTATTCTACATCCACCTCTTTTGCTTATTTAGTTTAAATAAGCCTTCACTGTGTCTTTCAAATACCAAAATTTACTAGTGGGAAAATATTCTCTCTTTCTCAGTACAATAAAAAATACAAGAATTACTAAGTTCCACAATAAGTTTGCAAAGCAGAATACAGGTAATGAGCTACAAATGACATTGCTTGGAAACACTGGCCCCGTGGGAATTGGATTTTGCTTGACATTCCATCTCAGCTGTCACTGTCACATTCTAGACTCCAATTACTCGTTATCCAGGGCAGCCCACAATTCCTGGCCCCAGCTTGTGAGCTCTCGTTATGTTCCTTTACTCAAATCAAGTATCTTATAGAAGCAAAAACAGTTGGATAAAATACCTGGTGGATTTGAAAGAAAGAATAATTCCATACTAGAGAAGGATCAAATAAGCTTAGGCAAAGAGGATCAGTCAGATCTGGGGACCACCATCTTCACCAACATGTGTTACGAAACTCCAGACCCTTCCTAGACATCAAATAGTCTTAAGAAGATATTTAGTAAACTCTGCATAACTTGATGACTTCTGGGCCTCTTCTCCCCACATCTGTGGTCAAAACTGTGAAAGACAAATGAAAACAGTTACAGAGTAAAGAATCCTAACAAAGCCTTTGTCCATGTTATTTCCTTACTGTTAATGTGGTAGAGTGACCCACTGAGGACCAATGGACCAGAAAGCAAAGATCAGTTTTTGCCTGAAGATGCTTAGGAAATGGTACTGGGGATGTTAGATCTGGGAGACCAGCCTAACTCCAACTTCTATGGTTCAATGAAACAAGACTTACATATTTTTATACGTGTAATTTTTTTTTTCTTGGCTGTTCACTTAAAAATGGTTAGAGGTTAAGAAAGGCAAGTGCAAATTCATCTGTGTATTAAATTAGATGTGAAGGATTCTTATGTACTAGCTCTTGCTGGAAACAGATGGGCTTGATAACAGTATACTCTAGTTGGGCAAACAATTTGCACTCCTGTTCCTACGTAAAGTATCAAACATTATTTAAATTCTATGCTGGGAATGTAAGCACAATATGTTGCTAAACCAGTAATAGAACAACAATCTTTACATTCCATTGTGATAAAAAAATCACATAAATTAACATTAGAGTCAGTTGAATTTTTTCTCAACTATCATTGAACTAGGACTCTCTGCAACAAAATGTACTGCAACAAGATGCAACTACATAGTAGTTCCTTATCTTTTGGGGAAATACTAATTTACCACAAATCTCCTGTTCCCTAGTCTGGCTGATAGGTGTCTCCAGGAAAAAAGAGTGTCAGCTCTGAACTCTGAACCAGTTAGCTTCTCAAGAGGATAAGTGATTTGGTAAGAATAAACTTGGAAACATTCTGTGTGTTGGACTAGGCATCATGTGACCAATAGGAACGTAATTATCTATCTGGGGGGTGGGCAGTATTGAAAAATATTTTTCTGGTTTGTTTAGATTATTACGGAACAAACTTACTAATAAATTCATCACACACTATTACATAAAAACTGCTTTTGTTACTAAACACTTCCCTGTACTCTTCCCACTGATAGCATGTTCTTTACAGCTCTTTACTCATTACCCATCCTTTGATCTCTAAGTACAGTTGTTTGTGTTAAAGAAAAAAAAAAAAAAAAATGCTGTTTAGATCATGCATGACCAAAACATCCAACTTGATATCTTCATGTATCATAGTTAACCCCATTTTAACTTAAGACCTTCCCAAGAACAGTTCAACCTCCTCATTAAAAATGAAGCAATCATGTTTCTCCAGAATAAAATACAGACTCTGCTGGAAAGTCAAGACGTTAAAAGCAATTAAGTTTTTTTGTTTGTTTGTTTGTTTTTAAAGAAAGTAATCACTTTGGTAATATTTTTTTTGACAGTTGTCTTTCTCATAACCAGGACTGCACTTAAGACAGATTTTCTTGCCTTAGTTTCAAACCTTGAGTTCCATGTGCTGTTTTCCATTCCCCATTGAGAAACAAGAGGTCAGAAATGACAATTTAATAATGGCAGAGTGGAGTCATTTAGGTCATTACCTTTCTTTTGCTTCTTACATGTTTTTTCATTTTTTTCTGTAGAAACATGATGAATATTATGAGCCATTCTAACATATCCTTTTTTTCTTGCCATTTCCTCATTCACACTACTGGAGTTTATCATTACTTCCGTCTTGGTTTTTAATGACGGTCTAAAAAATGTGAAAGAAAGCCTTGTGTATCATGAGGAAATTTCCTCAGAATGAAAATATATGGATATATTCAACCCTGGTGGCAGTCTCCTAATACATACTGAATTTTATCATGAGTTAACTTATTCAACTTTTGAGTGAATCAGATTGAAAGAAGAAAAATCTTTTAGGCCCAAGAGAAGTCTCTATTATTTATTCTTTTCATTTATGCTGGAGTGGGATAATGTTACTAATCTATGAGAGACTGAAAATGTGCAGTTAGAGGAGACTGAAAATGATTTTCTTGTAAAATTCTTCTTTTACTATGTCAGCCATATATTTTGCTTCTGTAGGAACCAAATTTGCAAGAGATCCTCTCAAACAATTTGAAAATGGAACTAGCAAAAAAAGAAAACCAAATCAAACCAAACCAAATAACATTTAAATTTCAAGTGCTAAAATTCATGATGAAAATACTGCAGAGATAAGAAAAGCTGCACAAGCTTTTCCATATTTTCATATTATGTGACCTTGCTTTATCTCACAAAGCACTGTGCAGCAGCACAGAAAACCACCCATAATTTCTTTAACGAGATGATGTACACTTCATAGAATAGACAGTTGTTGACCTATTGTAGTAACTGTTTGGTTTCCAATTACACAGCTTGAAAAACATCAGATCCTTCTGAGAGTATGTAAATATTATCAGTCAAATGCACCACTTATTACTTCATTGTAATCAAGCTATTCTAACAGAATTATATCATAAATTAATTTTGTCCAATTTACAATTTATCCAGTGTATTTTTTACAAAAGAAAATCAAAATATCAATTAGCTGTTTTGAAGAGAAAAAACAAAGAATATCAAAAAGGGTGTTCAGTTTATTTTTTTAAACTTTGGATGCAAGCCAAAATCCAGAGCTCTCTAAAATGTTTGCATTTTGAGGAGACATTAATGGAGGGGTCCAGTGTGTTTAATGTGACCGTACAAAAGCTATACAAAGACCTGTTACTCTGAATTCAGTAGGCAATACTCTGGTGATGGCTTCAGCACCGTTTAATTAAGTGTTCAGTTCAAGAGCTGCCCATCTAAGTTCCTTTCTCATTTTCCTTTTCTGCCAGCAAGTAATGAAGTGACCAAAGAAGATGAAGCCAAGCTCTTCTCAGTGGTTTCCAGTGGTAGGACAATATGCAGTGGGAACAAATTAAAAAATAAGTAATTTTATCAGAACCCAGAACACTTTTGTAGTATGAGGGTGGTCAAACACTGGAATAGGATGTCTGGAGGAGCTATTAAAGTCTTTGAATCTATTTAAAAACTGGCTGGACAGTGTCCCAAGAAATCTGCTCTGGTTAATCCTGCTTCGAGCACAGGATGGAAGGGATGGTAGATTAATGATCTGCAGACATCCCTTCCAACCTCAATTTTATGATTCTATGATTTATATGTAATTTAGGGGGGTTTTCTGAATTTCTTGTTCATATTCATAACCAACAAGCAATTCCACTTTCTGAATATCCTTTACCTCTTTCTGTCATCCACATCATGCTTACAGTTCCCATACCTGCCTCTAAGAAACATTTTCCTTCATTACACCAGTTTTCCTTATGACTCTTCTCTGCTGCTTACCCTTCTCTTCATCAACTCCCAGTAATATTCCACTCTCATTTCATGACTTTTCCCTACATACTGATAATTACATTTCAGCTCCAGAGAAATTCTTAGTTCTTTTATATCTGATTCATGTTAAATTATTAGGAAAACACTTGGGAGCAAAGTTTTCATCTGCACTTCTCTCTCCGTTATTATATATTTGTCTACCACCCTTGCGAGGAGCTTTTTCATGAAAAATTCCACAAAAATGAAGTAGGCATCCTTCAGCAGCAAAGCACTGGCCAACAGTAAATTACAACACCCAAAAAGCATCAACCACCACAAACAGACTTGTTATTACAGGCAGACTGTTAACTCATTTCTCATTCTGTCTACTTATCACACAACCAGGAGGAAGAGTTCTTACAGAATTTCCAGGATAGAGATTTAGCCTACAACCATGAGAGGGACACACCTTCATTCTATTTCAAAGTCTTTTGAAACTTCTTTTGATATTCTGTAGCACCCTCATCTCTCATCATCCTTTGCTGCAATTATACTTTCTTACTAGAGGATCAGTAAAAACTACTACTTACAGAGTCAAGAACTCTTCTACATGATTAGATTAAAAGACTCGCTGGGCATTCAGTGAAATAAAAAAGTATTAACAAGAAGAACCACACACAAATCTGAAACTAAGACACTTAGAGAACTATTTTTTTCTCTTGCAATTAAGTAATGTGAAGAAGGGAACATTTGACCTATTGTATCAAAGCATTTCTTTTCAAAATGCAATTAAGAAAGTGGGAAATTGCAAAGACACATGTTCAAACAAGCCCAAAGTATTCCCCAACATTTTCTTTAGTATTTTCAAGCCTTTTTCGAGAAACTTTTTTAAGTACTAAAAATGTAATGTCACTGTTAATAAGTCCAGATTCCCTTTAAACAAGTTGAAATAAGTCATAATAACAAGATTAAAAATGTGATGAAGCTCTTGCATCAACACTTGCCTTTCTTCTATGTTGCCATTCAAGATGTCAATTGATGATTGATGTAATTCTATCAAGAAACCCAGTTCACGAAGAACTGGATGGAGGAAAAGTGATTCACAGAGTAAATTTGAATCTGCATCAAATTTTAAGGAACATTTGGTCAAGACAAAAGCACACAAAAGGAAGAAAGCAATCACTAATATGTCAGCAGTTTTCTCAGATCAAGTGTGAAATGCACTTTTGTGCACTTTGATAAGGTGATTGTAGCTGGTCAAAAAATCATACAAGGAGATGTTACCAGAAACCCGAGAACAGCAGGATAACTACATCTCTGTACATTGGCACATCTTACAAACACTATGTCCACCAACTCTTTGCACTAATACCCTCATATTTCTGTTTAGCCTTTTTCCTGCTTGAAATCTAACTTCAGTGAATGACATATAAAAATTACACCAATGAAGAAGGGGAAAAAAAAGGATCTGTGATATTATATTGTCAACTTTTAATGGACAGAAAAATGAAGTTTAATTAAAACAATCAAATTCAAGTGCACAGACAGATCCAGATACAATTACTGAAACTTTTTTATAACTGCCCTGGGCATAAATAGAGTTAAATAGATGTGGTTTGTTTCTAAACTTCTCATAGAGATATAAACCAAACAAAAGGGACAGAAAATCACTACATGATCAATAGTGAAAATACTGCAGTTACTCAGGTGGTTTCTGGACATTTGTCCAACACACAGAAATAACAAGACACTAGTACATGCTATATATATGAGCAAAGGGCAATTTTTTATTCTATTAATGAAACAAATTATTTTGGATTATAAGGTAATCTTCTAGGTTTAAAATATTTCTTTGCCTTATGTGTGATTCCTTGGTGAAAAGAAGAATTGGTGACAAATTCTTTCTGCAACCATTTTATGAATGATACAGCTACAGTGAGGAGCAAAAACTTCTTAGTGAGAAGGAGAGTCCAGTTTTTATGACAAAGACCACACCTATGTAAGTATTTTTAGTTGGATGAAAGAAGTCTTGCCGTCCACCTTTACACAGATATATTTATCTTTAGCCAAAACCAGATCTGTTAAGTATGGATCTGAATCAGATAATAAGATAACAATCTCATTATCCCATAAACATTGTCCCAAATATTGAAGGATGCAGAGTATTTCAATGAATGGTAAATTTTCTTTAGATTTTTTTCAGGAGAAAGAACTCTAAGTCATGGTGTGCTGGCAAACAAGTCTTTCTAACAAGCTGTTGGTGTAAAAACACTGTGATTCTGTCCTAATGACTCACTCCACCATTATTTTGTGTTGAGCTAAGATTCTTTCCTCAAATAATATCTTAGTCATTTCAATAGGATAAGATATTCCTCCAAACAGGGCTTCTTTTCACTAACATACAAGTCAAACTGACAAATATGGAAGAATCTATTCCACAGTAATTATCACATAGGGGGTTAATGATTATATGATGTTGAAATATGAAGGCATATTGTACTTCATACTCAGGTAAGTCTAAAGCAAATGGCTGTTAAATTACATGATCAAAAAATGCCTCCTCTTCATGTCTGAAACCAGGCCAAGAAATGTTGTAAAGTTAATAAACTGTCATGCTCATTCTTCTATGCTGGATGAAAGAAGTTCAAAAGAAAATTTCTTTACAAGAAAATGTGCAATTAAACAGGACAGAAAAATTACAGCAAAAAAAAGCTTAATCAGAGAAGCAGCTAAACAACTTTTTCTTCTGCTTAAATATTCAGACATTTCTGTGTCAGAGATTAATAGCCAGTTCATACTCTCTCTCTCAACAACAACAATAACAACAACAACAACAAAAAGCCACCACAAACCACAACCCAATGCAGTAGAAAACAGCAGCTTTCTCCTCTTTTTTCTGCTTAAACTGCACTATTCAGTAGAGTGAATGAATGATTTAAATAGAAGTTCTCAAGTATACACAATATGTTTTGATTTGCACCTTCATTAACGTCATGGTAGCCAATTAACTCAACCAAGGTTTTTGCTTTTACCTGTAATGTACAAAAAAATATGAGATTCAAGTGGTTATATAATGAATAAGAGGTATCCACTCAGAAAAAAGCTGGCTAAAAATGCAGAATTGCTTTTTCACAAAACACTTATATTTGTTCAGAATTTGTTTTTAATCCAACTTGAACCTTTTTTTCCTTCCAAATATTTTTCTAGTGAACTGGAAATTCTGACAATAGCCTTTTTAAGCAACAAAAGGATGAACCGTGTCTGCCTTTTCTTCAGTTCTCACATATGATCAGTTCTTAGCTCCCCAGGCAGTGATGAAATCAGAAGACAGGAGGCTCTCTAACAGTAGAAATGGTCAAGATGCTAGAAACAGTCCCCCATCACATAGGCCTAAATATTAATTCCAACAAGATATAAAGTACTTTTTATCTTAATTTAATTTCAAATCAAATTCTACTACTGTTGATATGAAAGTCTACTGATAGTGGTACAACTCATACAGTCCAATTTTGGCAGGCCAGCAACCCCCGACTGCAAGAGAGTTTCTGTGGAAGTTTCCGATATCCCTAGCCAGGACATATGCTAAAGGAGCAGAACAAATCAGTTTGTATCTTGAAGAGTGACAAAGCAAGTTATTTAGTGGGACTGAAAGGAGACACACTACCTGGCAGCACAGAGGAGACATGCCACTGCTGAGGTGCTGAGATAGGTCTGAGAACTACTTTGGTACCACCAGCTCTCAGCAGGAATGGCCTGGATATGCCAGCAGGATGCTGCAGGTCCATCAGCCCTCTGCTGACACCCACATGGATGGTGAAGGTGTAAGAACCTCTGCTGGCATCTGTCATTGTACCTTCACAATTTGACTGGAGCAGTATGGATTTACACCAGTTGAGAGTCTGGCCTAGCAGTGAAACCTTCCATGAAATGGGTAGAAAGAACCTCACTCCTCCTGCAAACCCCTATGCCAAGACAGCCCCAGCATCCTCTTCCTTGTGTTACATCTCCATGTGTACAATCCAGCAGCTATAGCTGAGCTAAGTCCTTCCCTAAATCAATTTCTGGAAATTCAGAAACATGCTGGAACTTCCACTGGGGGTTCACAGGAGAGTCAGTCAAGTCAAATATTTATCCTTTGACCTTTTACATTAAAAAGGGTAATTGAAAAAACAACAGCAACAAAAACCTGAACGTGCACATCCCTACAGTAGCTCCAACATACTACTTCATTAGAAATGCAGAATATTACCTAGGAAATCACAGGCCAAATGGCATCATGGTTATTAAGGAAAAAAAAAATCCCGATGACTGCAAAGAGCCTTCTTTATTAACAATACTTTCTGTGACAAAATCCCATCCTTCAAGGAGAGTTATTAGTAATGGCACAGGACATATATTTTGATTCATATATTGAACCCTTTGGTGTTCTGTTTTATTAATAGGGGACTTCTCCATGTCAGTGAGGCTTACTATAATCCTGTTTAATTCTTCTTCATTTGTCATTATTAAGCCCTTACACACTTTAAGCTACTACTTTTTTCTGTTTTCTGAACTCTAGGCAACTTAGCCCAAAGAGTCAGCACAGGAAGAGACTGCAGATAAGGAAAATAAAAAGCTACAAAATTCTAACTATGCTTTAACTGGATACTTACCAGGGGGAAACTTAAAAGACATTTTTATTCAAATATCCTCCACTCCTCCACTGCTTCCCTTGGGACAGTAATACTCTCTTTATTCTGCAGCTTATATACATACCCTCACACACATTTCTGCTAGTCAAAGCTTTCAGGCTAAGCTGATAACAGGTGGCAGTCCTAGCATGAGAGGATCACATGCTGTGGACATTAATCAATTTCCTTCAGGCTCAAATGGAAGTCTTATAACCTTACGCTGACTTACTTTCCTCTTCAGTTAAATAAAAGTATTTCACCTCATACAAACAGCTCAGCAAGATACGGAAACAGCAAGAGCCAAATGAGTGGAGGCATTTAGAGCTTTTCCAAAGTGTACTTCCAGTTCAACCACTTTTAGTTACTCATTACGGAAGGCAGTAAATCTCTTACTCTGTTTTTGGAGTCCAACATGCATTATCCAAAAGCAGGTGAGAATGGAAGACTGGGACAGTAGAGTATATTCCAAAGTTTATTTTCACCTCTGTTCTGGACTTCACTGAACTATAACAAAACAGCTATTCTGACTATAGATAAACTCAATGTAATGTCACACCTATGAAATAGGGCATTTTGGAGTTTGCCGTGCCTTATGGGCTTTAGGTATTTTATGCCTTTCTAATTTGTTAATGTTTCCAGTCTAAATTGTAAAGAAATCAGAATACAGCAAGTTGCCTAAAACAGCCGATCATGAGGACAGAAATATTCTTAGGAAATTGAAAGTTTTAATTGTAGATTAAATGAAGAGAGCTTTGGCTTTCCTTCATTCAGCTGGACTTTTGAAAAACTTCAAGTCCATGAAATCAAACCTTAGATGGAAAAAAAGAAACATAATCTCTGCTCATAATAATCTTCTATACACCATGCCTGAGAAAGGAAAAGAACAAAGTCTGTATAACAAAGTGTTTGGCTCTAAATGGCCTCAGATAAGTACTGGATATATAGTCTCTCTCATGGTACTAATAATTCACATTTATTGATGACCTCTGGTCTCACAGTGACCATAATAAAGATTATGATGTTGAAATCCAGACATAAAAAATGTCTGGAGAAACAGAATGTGTATCAGAAAGGTAGCACTGTGATGCACAAAGTTTTAGATTACTGCAGGACATCAGAGAGCAACAAAGTCTTTACATCTATCTACTTTATCTTCCTGTTTAAAGTACCTCATGCAGGTTTTTATCATCAGGATAAAAAAGAATCCCAGTAGTCTTAAGGTGACAACAGTAACCTGGACTGAGATTTAAATGAAGGACTTTACAGTGAAAGATTCTCTTTTTCACTACCAACCACGTGATTCATAACTCATTTATCTTGCCCTTAAAATAAACCACATTTCCAAAACTCTGCCTTGACATCTCTTCTCTCTTCTTTCAGTTATGACAAATGGAAAAAATTGTACAACATGTATTTCTTCTCTGACTGACAGCTTATACAAATTATTCCTTTATGTCTTTGTAGTTTTACATTCAATATTTTAAATTCCTGAAATTGCATATAGTTGTACTGAATTCCATTAGGATTCCTGAGTCTGTCAGAGTAATAATATATTTGAGTTTTTGAACTTCATACATACTTCATTTCATTTACAATGGTTATGTTAAAAAGTCTGTTTTCTCCTTTTAAACTAGGTACTGAACAAATTCTAATCATTATCCCATGAGAACATGAAAAATTACTATTTTTCTACCCATATTTGAAATAGTCTTTCAGGGAGGGCTGCAACACATGTACTAAAATAATACGCACCCATCCAAAGGCCTTTCAATAACTTCCCTAGTTCCCATGACACACTCAAGATTACCTCTCAACTTTAAGAACATGGATGTCATTCAAATGGTCCCTTCAATTAAGTCATAGGAGATACTCCCTACTGCTCTACGAAATAAGGGAAATGGGACCCTAAGAACTGCAGGAAGAAGAGGAAATAAAAATGCACACTAATGTTTGATAATCTGCATATCAATAATAGAATATTGTTTTACTCATGCTCCCAATGTTAAATAGAGCTAGTGAGCTAACAAATGTTGGAAAAGGTCATTCAGCCAATTTCCACCCATTACCGGATGATCTTGCAGTAAATGCTTACTTGGTCATTTAAAGCTTTCAAGGTCATACACTGCAATCAGTCAGAATGCTCAATTTTCATGCATTAAGTGTGAGAATGCACTAGATATGTTTAGTCAGGAGCTGGAAACCCTATTTTGTACTTGTATCGAGAGATGTTTGGCATACACGTTATGAACAACATATATGCAGGCTTTGAGATAAAGGGCTTTTTATAATAGGCATAATACATGGACATAATATATAAACATAGCACGTACAAGGAGTAGATCAGAAATTAAAACTGTTATAAATCTGAATTCCTATCAGCAAGGAATAGAATATTTGAATTATGCATAATGTGGGGAAAAGAAAAACAGAGCAGTGCACACACTAAATTACAGGATGAATACCAGAGTCCATCATATATCACCCTCTACCTCCCCTTCACTAATAAACCCTGCCAATGAAATAAGCCTCAACAAGTTTCCCTCCTGCTTTGTCAGTTTCTCTTGTTCATATCATATTGATTTACTAGTCTTTTCACAGCCTATCTCTCCTGAAGAATAATTTTTCTACAATGCCCCAAAGAGGCAAACAAATAGCACATACTAAATCTCGTGACGTATTCTTTGTCAGTCTTTGTAGTACATCCTGCCTTCCTGTGTCTTCCTTTAGATTTTGAATACCACAGGTTACAGATTTCATTTGTCTGCTAACATATACAGGGACAATTAATAAAAACTCAATCACCATGACAATCAGCTCCTTGAGCTGGCAGCCAGAGGCTAATGCTAAGGACAGGACATACTGCCCAATATCCACAAGCTCATACAGAAAATTCACATGTAAACTCAACAGAAGACAAGACCAGTCTCAAAATTGTTTACAGAGTGAGAAAAAAAAAAAAAGGCAGGCATCCAGCTGCACAGAGCAGAAGCTCAGTCTCCACCGTGGCCAAGTAGGTGCAGGACACAGCCAGGGCAGGCAGAAGGCTGGCCTTTGCATGCAGCTGAGGTTACCCCACAGGCAACTGTCCCCTCCTCCACTTTTAGCTAGATGCTTGTAAAAATCATTCTCATGAAAGTGAAAAGGTAGGAGAGACCAGGGCCAAGGGGAGAGGATACATCTTGCTACAGGAAGCTTGGAAGGGGACAAAACCATGAAATTCATAATTTTCCCTTCTGCCTTACCCAGCCACTCAACATAGCGAGTGGACTGCAAAGTCAGAAAAATACTTTTCACAGTTTAAGTAGCTGTTATACTCTGTGTGGGCACCTCCTCATTGCTCACATGGATATCCTTTCAGCCAAATGTCATCTGCAGGCGGAACAGGCCCAGACAATTCAGCCATGACCTCCAGCATGGTCCAGTCTCTGGCACCAATGGCCTCATTCACATTTATCCATTTATGTCTAAATGTTTACAATGTTAAAATAAACCTGGTTTGATTTGGAACACACACATTGACCAAATCATGACTGGTAGGTTTTGTTCGTATGGTGAAAAGAGATCTTTGTGTAAAAGAAATTTCTTTTATACTTCAGCTTTTTGCCTGTCCCCAGGGATTATGCCATTATTGATTAGATGCAAAATTAGATCACAACCTGACTAAATAAAATTTCCTTTCATATGACAGTACTTTGGTCTCTGCTTCCCATGTCACTTTATTACTCATCATGCAAATTATATTAAAATTTTAATTTTCCTTTTCATGTACAAAGAAAAATCAAGATATCAGACTGCATCCAATTTACATCTATCATTCAAAGTGACAGAACAAAAATAAACCTGTCTTCACATAACATATGAGCACTGCTTCACAGTTTTGATTATACAGATAATGGGATCTCTTGCATAAAAAAACTTCTAAAACACGCTTTCCCACTTCTCTAATTCTTCTCTAAGTCTACTTGTCACTATTTGGCAATTCCCTACACTTAAATGGAAGCTATACATTGCTGCCAAGAAGAACCTTATCCCAGAATAGTATGGTGTTAGACATCTTGACTGTATTGTCTCCACAGTATCTGACTTTGCACATGGTCAGTAAAATACAATAACAAATCCTAGCAGAAATAGATTTTCAGTTAATACAAATCTGTTCTACATCACTTTTTATCCTTGTTTATCATGCTGACTGATAAAAACATTGCATGGCAAAGACCAACAACACAGAAGACTTCAGGTCAGATATTTAATAATGCATTTGACATATCATAACCATTTCCTATGAACAAAGTATCTTGAAGTCGAGTTTAGCTGGAAAAGAAGGAAAAGGCTAAGAGAACTTCCAAATATTTTTTCCTCAAATTCTGAAGTTAAAATTTAGGTGAAGATCCCACATGATACCATTGCACATAGCCTTACAAGCTCTGCCTGTTAGCCTCCAAGCAGTGTGAAATCCTGGGCCTTGTTCTGAGAGGAAGTTTTGAGAGAAACAAAACCCATAAGAAATGGAAAGAAAATTTGGCCTCTGCCCTGATTAAACGTCAGTTTTTTAGGGGAACTGGGTTTTAGTCATGAGCATGTCTATTGACAAGCATATCAGTAAAGCAGAGGCTTGTCTTTTTTGACCATATTGTTCAGCTACAGATATGATAAACAACTAAAGACTGTCAATTTCTTCATCAAACCCACCTGAAAGCCACAACAGCAACTAAGGTACAGAGGGATGAATATTCTTATTATTTTTACGTGACAGTGAAACCTGGAGAAAGAACAAAAAATGTTTGGGCTTGAAGAAAAATCTAAAGCAAAACCTGAAGGAAGCAGAGAAATTATAAAATTGCAAACAGAGATTCAGAAACCACTGCACAGAGTAAGCCATTCTAAATCTACAATGCAAGTCATACTTGAAAGGAGAAAATATACCTTTGTACAGAAAAAGAACAGTCTATTCACTTTTTAAAATCCCATAATAAGAAACATAATGTCAAAACAGGAGGCATACAGATATTTCTGTGCTTCTGTTTCAGTTTTAATAGCCGCCATATCCCCAAGAAACAGGAGAGAAAAAAGGTCAACTGAGCCAAACTGCATGAGGGAAAGAGTTATTAATGGAGGGAAAAAGAGAGAAGTGATGAGGAGAGAGATGTACTGTAAAGGCAGTACCTTGGGAACAGAGAAACCTACTTTTTATTTCTCATGTTTTGTCCCTGGCCCATTGTACAAATATCAGCAAATCACTGACTCACTTTGCAAATCTGAGACAAGTTGTGCTCCTCGCAAACTGGAGAGAGGAAAGATGCAGAGGCAGAACAGAACAGCTCCCATGGCATTGCTGTAAGGAGATTTCTCACATCACCAGCAAACAGTCCCAGCAGAAGTTACTTTTTACTGTTGGGGCTGAATTATTTACTTTGCAGATGCGTGTAAAAGCCACCACTGGGGCTTGCTTAGTTCTTTGGTATAATGCAAAGCATACATATCATGGAAAGGTAAGCACTGCCCCAAGGAGGTAACAACCCATCCGTAATGTGGGGAGTAGCAGATGGAGGATTCCCAAAATCTGGGGAGCAGCACAAGGTGAGCACAAAGCAATTATAGCTAATGTCACTTCTCACCACCTGCCAAATCTTCAGTGAGTGTTCCTTAGTCAAAAATGCATCTATTATTAATATGTTAGCCACAAAACTGACAGAGATGTAACTCCCTCTCCTTTGCCCTGGGAGACTGCTACAAAACCCAGCCTACCCTCCAGGGCAACTTCAGTTCATGCAGGATTCACACCAGTAAGTATCCAGGGCTTGCTTTCAGAAACATTTTCAAGACGAAATTGTTCCAGAAATAAGCCAATGTGAAGAAACAAAACTCTGCAAAGATATGAATTCCATTTTGTTGAGGTTTTTTTCCAGCTGTGTCCACAGCAGGGTTAGACACAAACTACCCTGTACAGCCATTACGGTAAAAATTAAAATACTCGCCCTGAATATGAAAATTTGTGCAACACAAGCTACAAACTGTTCAATTAGTCTTCAAGGCCCATGGGCATGCATTTACAGTCAAGTTAGTGGTCATTGTGAGTGAAGTGACCTGTTCCACCTTGTATAACTAATAAGCTTCACTGGGGTGGGAATATGAGTCTGGTGTGCCCATATGCCTATTAATTGTGATACCCTCTGGACCACGGTGCCTGTCTCATACGGTGTAACAGTGAAATGAAAATGTTTCAGCTAAAGACAGTGAGAAAGTGAGGTCTCCTACTGCCTTTGGGATGTTGGAATTCCCTGTCCTGGTTTCCAGCTTTAGTCAGTGTTTAATTATTGATACAAAAATAGATGGCTATAAATAGTAAAACAATGAGGATTATTCACCCTTGCTCCTAGTTCAGTGGGTAAGTGGGTAGGAATTATTTGAGCCATGGATTTCCAGTATGTGCTTTAGCAGCTACACTGCTAGTTCTGAGGGGAAAGGATGTGTCCCTTCTCCTAAAGGGTATGCAAGACAGAAGAAACACTCAAGAAAGAAAAAGTAAAAATAAAAAAGAAATAGAAAAAAATCTTGACAATTTCTTAGAGAATACTTAACACATTAAAAGCATCTTTTCATCCAACTCCAATTTTGGTACTAACACATGGTCTAATTTTCAGAAGTATTCACAAGTGTCATCTACCATCCATGTCAGCAAGAAGGGAATCTGAAGTGAAGATGAGGTCATGAGGCTTTAGGTTTTCTTCCAAATGCAGAAAAGTGTAATGCTTAGCTTTGCTGTGCCTGGCTGCTTGGTTTGAAGGGGAGGCAGGAGATGGTGTTTGCTTTTGTTGAGGCTTTACTAATTACCTGAATAATATTAAGTACTTTTAATCAGCTAGAAAGAGTCAGAGAAATGTAAAATTTTGAACTTTTACTCTTCTGAGCCCCATTGGTGACCAGTAAAGGAGGATAAATAAAAGGATAACTAAATTTTCCCAAATGAAGAAAAGCTTAGTCTTGTAAATGCTTATACACCTTTCAGAAAAGGAGCTTCCACACTGCTCTTTGTTTTTCCACCCTCTAGAGATCTAACTGAACACCCAGCTCAGGGGCAAGGAAATAAAAGATTTTTACTAGAAGATTTTACTAAACTAAACTATTGTTTATTTTACAATATGAAGTTGGCAAAGGTTCATATGAAGAGAGGAGCATAAATGTCAGTGAAAATGAAGATTTTTGTTAACAAGTAAGTCGAAAATCTGGTGGCAACCACATCACTTGAATCTATCACTGCAACAAAAGAAGAACAATTAGAGAATTGGGACTGCTGTAAACACGTCAGTAAGTATTGAGTAACGCTTTCTTTATGTAGCAGTTTGTTACTAGTCCAAACTTTAAGTATGAACAAAACATCTTCTACAAGCATGGGATTTTTTTAACAATATCTCCCTAAAATTCTTCCTCACTCTATCTATTTAACCCCATAGTCCGGGTAATGTTATTTTTCTCTTTTTTTCTTTTTTTTTTCCTTTTTTTTTGTTTTTTGACCATCTTTTTCAAATTTGAGAATAGTAAAGAAGATATTAATAAAATTTATTGACTACATTTTTCTATTTTTCCCCAAAGAATAAATACATATATACAATGTTACAAATTATTTATAATAATTTCTTTCTAAAACAAAATAGCTTAGTGTACCATTTATGTGAAAATACTACAAATGCTTATGTAATATTATTAAATTTACATCTTACTACTCACAGTGTTATTCACATTTGCTATTTGTGCTTTCTTGTCACTCATTAAAACAACAGTACTGCATCTCCTGACACGATGACAAATTGCAGTTCTTACATGTTCTAGCAGAGACACGTTACTGGACAGGAAAAATAGTATTCACATATAAATGAGTGCTTCTTCATTTATGAAACATTCCACATACTTTCATGTTAACTTTGTCAATGTTCATTAATATTTTAATAAATTCAAATGACTCTTCATCCATTCAAAAATTTATGAACAATGACTGAGTGTGGGATTTGAAAACGCATCAAATGGATTTCACTGTTTCTATTTATAAAAATATTCATGGATAATGTTCTGGATATAGTTACATTTTTCAGCTCTCACTGGGTAAAGGCAGGATTTGAAAAAGTGTGCTCTTACTGAAACATCTGCAGGCACAGATGAAAGCTAGGCCCCATTTCAGAATGTTGGAATGGTATAAATCAGGATATAAAATGAGAGAGGATCCCAGCACCAAAGGTGAAAATTACAGACAAAAGGAAGGAGAGGCACAAAATCAGGAGAATCCTGGGAATGATTCTAATGAGTTAGCTGTGCTTTTCTTGTAACTAATCCTCTGTAGTCATATAATAAAGGTTGTTGTTATCCTGTATGAAGACAAGAAGATGAAGTTATCTAATATCAGTCTGTGCGCATTCCAAAACTCAAGGAAGGAAACAGTATTAGCAGTGGGATCAGTATCAAGACATTCACTGATAAGGATGACAGGCCTTACGAAATCTGGCACCAAAGAGCCGTGTCTCACCCACGCTCTTGGCACTCCCATCCTCTCACCCTTCAGAAGCCTGAGAAGCCCGCCAGCTCTCCATTTTAGCATCTCTCCATTCCAATAATCCCAGAAACTCTATCTTCAAATTCCAAATAAATTTAATCAAAACCAGTGGTAACCTTTCATTGATTTGGGTAAGAACTGGTCAGGCCTTTCAGCTGGGAGAAACGTGAGGCAAGAACTTAGCATTTCTTCATGCACTAATTGTATAATAATTAATAAAAGTAAATTAGATCAAATGTAACTTAGAGAAAACCACTCTCCTGAATTATGGCTGTTGAAACATAGCCAGAGGAGCACTTTCAGGAGCCTGCTTGGCTGTGCAGTGCTGATTTAATTATGATGTTTAGACATGGTCTACTACAGAGCTACCTGCTGTAGCTTGCAAGCTACAGCAGAGCTCAGACAGATGAGCTGATGTGTCACCAGTCAGCAAGACAGAAGTGCAGTACATCACTATGTAAATGAGCATGGCTTTCCTTATAGAGGTTTGTCGAAACTGTTCCTTTAGTTTGGACCCAAGAAAATTCAACCCAGTGATTTAAGTCTGAATTATAGGTTTAGGAGAAATTTTGTCAAAGCTCATCCTTGCACAGTTCTTCTGCATTTAAACATTACACTACATGATTTTGCAGATTCTCAGTGATTTGGACATCAAATCCATCAGCCTCTCTAACTAACTCAGCAAGCACTAGAGTCTTTCATCCCTGAAGTTTCTTTGGACATACAACTGTGGAGATATAGCAAATAGCTATAGAATCTACTAATGAAAGTTCAGTGTTACAATCATTATTTTAACAAAAGTAAATAAAGACGGTGCACTGAAAAAAATCCACTAAGCACTAATTTTAATATACATTATATATTTTTCTGATCTTAGGGAATTGAATCTAAAAAGCAACACAAATTTTCCTTCCTACTACTGATGAGGTGTTTTCTGATTTTGGGGTTTTTTCTGGTTTTTTGAGTTGTTGGGGTTTTTTTAACTAATGAAAACAGGCAATCCTGTATTTTGTTTCACAGTGCTTCCCTGGGGCAAAGATAAACTTCACTCTTATCTGTTCTTTTGTTGTTCCTAGAATGATTGCTCTGTTCATTATACTGTTTGATGTTGCCATCTCAGCTTTCCAGTGCCTGATTTGTTCACTTCATTCTCAAAGTTATTAGGCTCTTCATTCCAAAAATAAGCTGATTTCCTCATTCAAAAGCCAATGTCATCTTTGTGTATTATAGATTTACAGTTCACAACAATAATAGATCATGGAAAACAGTGACTTAAAAGATTAAATTATGAAAATGTATTTCACTTGCATAAAAAGGAAATGAGTGATAGTCCCATATAAGTGAATAGAGATCGTTACTGCACAAAGATCATAATCAATAGGTACCAATAAAGCACCTGAGTTACAGCCCTCACAAGTTCACAGAATGCTAAGAAACAAAACCTGAACATGTGGATTATGAGATAGAGTGTGCTGGCCACACTCCACTCTCCCAGTGTGCACCTACCCAGCTGCACAGTGAATTTACCTCTGAGGTGAGAATGATGATGAATCTCACCCACTACACCTGTGCATATGGATTCTGGAGCACAGTAGGAATCAGAATGCTGTTACTACCATTTTGAGTGATCAGTCCCTTCCAAAAACAAATACAGTTAAGACATCACCATTTTGGGGGTTTGTTTTGAAGTACTTTATGTATCCCAAACCAGCAATTCTCAGGAGCAATTATATGTGACAATCGAGTATAAATATGGTGACTCAGCTGTATTTTGACTTGAACTTTCAAAACTGTAAATTTTCTTCTTGAAAACACTCCTCCAGACATCCTCTGCAATGGTAAAAATAAACAGAAGTCCTTAAACTCACGATTTCATAAGATATTTTCTAAGTATAAAAGATAATTACTGGTAAAATAAATAAAGCTAACAATCCCAAAATAAAATCTCCAATCTGCTGTTATGTGTGAACATACCAGCTTTCTTTAAATACGCACCAGAAATAACAAGGAACTTTTCCATTGTCTTTTACAATGCAATCTTTATGTAATGGCTAAGCTTCAATTTCATATGGAAGAACATAACACACAATAGCCTGACAGAATGTGACCTAGATTTGTCCTTTTAAATGCTCACCACTAATCCTACAAGATCATGAGTTCCCAAAGACTATGGCATTAGTAAAGCTTAGAGGCCAAGATCCACGTTGTCTTCCCAGGGTAAAGGAGCTTGAGCACTGCATGTGGAACCTGTTGCAACACGTCATCCTCTTTGGTCTACGTGCACACAGCATGCCAGTCTACTGCTTGGCTGTGCAGACAAAATCAATGCAGAAAGAAGGCCAGCACATAGTTATGCAACATTTGGAATCCCAAAAAGTCAGTATCAAGGGTGTCTCCACTACCATCTCAACCTTCTTGTAAAGACACCACCATGAATCCTCCTGCCACTTGAATTAGCAGGCTGACACACCTGTTGAGAGCTGCACACTCCAAACTAATGCCACAGTCATCCTGACCATGAATATGGGCTGAGCACACAGGACTGGTTTTGGCTGTGGGTGTGCAGATACCTACGGCACACTCAGTCCTTTTCCTGAGCACTTAGTATCTCATGCTGCTCTGACATACTGTGAGCCTGTTCCGTTCAGTGAGCTGGCATCAAAATATCAAAATATCATTATGGGGAGTTAATTCTATGCCTTATCAGTGAGCTGAACTTAATTCCTGCTGCCAAATTAGGAGGAGAATTCTGTGCTGCTCCTACTAGAAATGAGTAGGTTCTGTTCACCTTTGTTACCTCATCCATCTTATAGGTCTACAGTATGAAAGGCACCTTCCAACCCAAAGCACATGAGGATGTCAAGGTGAGCAGGGGTAGAAAAATAAAGACAGCAACTGCATATTGAATTAGAGGTTAATTCAAGAGAATGGAACTTGAAAGTCTCTTTAGAACAATGTGATAAACACTTGTTAAAGGAAAACTTGCAAGCAACAAGCATCCTCCTTATCTGTGTCTCATTAAACATCTTAATGGCAGGAACAGGTCAATCGTCTATAGCTGACATTTATTCAAATTTAGAAATAAATTTGAAATTCTGTAGTTTCAGCAACTGAAGTATGCACTTTTACAGAAAAGAAAGCAATTTTGTCCTGGTTTGCAACACTCATGCTGTATACTTGCATTTCCTTTAAGGGTGCTATTCCCAGCCATGAACTCTGCTCTCCAGAAAGGATGAGAGACAGCATGAAAAGTATGAAGTCTGAAACTATTATGACAAGGCATCAAGTATCATGTTAATATGCAGTGTCTGTCACAGATTAATTTTAATGCACGAGCCCTTGGGTCACATTAACATCACAGAGTTTTCTGGGTCACCAAATTAAAAGGCATGGCATCACCTCCTTTTGACACAGAAGCAGTTCATTAAAAATATTTGCAGAGATATAGGAAAGTAATCTTGGTCAGGCATATGCTTTGAAAATTGTTCTTCAAGTTACGCTGGCTTGAGTAGAGACTCAAAGGGAGACAAGGTCTTCTGGGAAGAAAAGTCAAACTTGAAAATTAAACTAGATTAAAGTTCTCAGCTGGACTTTGTTCTCAGACGTGAAGTACACTCTGAGAATGGATAAATTCCTGGCATATCCTGTACAGACCATAAATGTTGATCTTTTGATGAGTTTCTGAACCTACTGTACCTCTGATTTATCATGAGAACAATGCTGGTGGTTGTTCAAGAATGATTAAATTTTGTCTCCAAATAGTGCTCTATTCCAAGCGTCAATTTTGATGAATAGTCTATCAAGTCATGACACAGTCAGAGTTGAAATAACTCTATCATCACATGGTGTTTGTCATTAAGAAAACAATTTGTACATTCTTGAGTATCACATTCATTTGCTTCTATTTGTGAGTAGAGCTACACAGAGGGGTTGGAGTTTCTTGCATTATCTAAGCAAATTACTTGTCAATTATAATCAGAAAGGTTGTATGTTGCAGAAAACATTAATTCACTCCTTTTTATAAAAGTTGTTTCAAATATTTTTGAATGTCTAAAACAAGATAATTAGAGCTCAAGGCACTGCTACTGTCAGTCTTCTAAATAATCACCAACAACATTAGCAGAAAATAAATGAGATTCTAGTGTCAAGTTACGTGAATAGAAAAAATGTTGGAGCTAATTAAAAAAAAAAAAAGTAAATAAAAAGAACAATCAACATAACACAAGCAAATAGTGATTTCAAGTACAAAACTATGGAGAGGATGATCACAGACATCCATCAGATACCTTCCAAAATCTTTACTGTATCTGAATGGAGACTGTACTTGCACATTCAACTGTTGCACTCTTGCCTCTTACTTATCAGCAAAGACAAACTCAAGGACTCAGCACAGAGCTCTGAAGTTGACCAGAGTTTGCAAAGAAACTTGTCTTGTATGCATCTGTCACATCAAAAAGATGACAGAAAATGTTATTGAAATGTTTATTTAATTATAATGATGTTTGAGAACATTAGTCAGTTTATACCAATCTCATGTGGTTTTCCCATTCTGTTTTATTTTTCTATACCCTTTCTTTGTTCCTTTTATGTCAGTGTCCTTAAAATGGAAAGCTGACCAATTATTTATACTAGTCCATAAGTGTATTCATAGAATTTTAACNTTTGAATGTCTAAAACAAGATAATTAGAGCTCAAGGCACTGCTACTGTCAGTCTTCAAAATAATCACCAACAACAAAAAAAATGGAAAACTGACCAATTATTTATACTAGTCCATAAGTGTATTCACAGAATTTTAACTTTATACACCTCTAAATATGGAAAAATAAACAAAAAACCAATAAAAATAAGTGTGGGGGTGTAGGCACATCAGAAATTATAACTGCACACTTAAATTTTTTTTTAAAAATGGATGTCTTTTATTATCCATTCTTTGGGAGAGAGGTTGATATGCCACCTGAATTCACACAAAATCATTGTCAGTATAAGCTGTGTTGCCAGTACCTTCAAACTGAGAGATATGTGGCAAGAGAGAAATTTCCATTCTTCTAGCACCCATTTCTACTGTGCTTTGTTCTTAAGTCCTGATAGAATTACAGTTTGCACATGCACTTCATTTCGTGAAAGCAATAAGTACACCTCAAAGTCTTTGTTTGTCCTTTGACAAATATTACTTTCATTATTCTTATGATCAAGCTCCAGACACCTATGGTGGTTTTATTTGACAAATTTCACTGTTCTTCCCATAGCTGACACCTATGAGTAGGCAGAATAGTCTAGCAGTCACTTACATAGGACTCATTAATTTTGCTGATGATAAACCACAGTTATCCACACCACATTTGTAATACGTCACCTAATTAGTGACATGTAGGAGATCCCGAGGGACAAACCATTTTCATACATCCTTCACAGCTCTTCTCTGGCTACTGTTTGTTCTTCTCTCTCCCAAAAAAAGAAATCTGTTCTACCAGATGCTGAAACAGCCCACACACCTTCAGAGACACTAATACTCAGTACTTCTGAGCTTGTATGACAACAGTTTACTAGCACAATTATAGCAGGATACTACTGCAGCATATTGCACTCTCCATGCAACACAGAGTCAATCCAGTCACCTTTTAAAATTTATAAAAATAAAAACCAAATAATAAAAGTATCTTATCAACTATTTATTTACCAATTATGGTGTCAGATCTGAAACAGAATTTTAAAAAGTTCTCTTTTTACAAAGATATAAAAATGTCCTGTTTAAAGCCATCTATTTTTCAGTTTGTCCCCCAGAGCTCTCCTTTCAGTCCCATCTAGTTAAAAAGCTGTTGGGATGCTTGGACAGTTGGATGCAATTCTCAGCTATGATCTTCTTCTCATTAATCCCTTTCACTGAGTCAGGACCATCTCCAAATGGATTTATAAGTATATACCTATTTTCCCTTAGGAATTCCTTTTTGTAGTCACACTTCCCTGAAGACTAACCATGATTCACACGTGTGATAATTAATTACAATATCACATTCTTCTCCCAAGGCAACCAGTTGACCCCTAGCTCACTCTAGAAACACAAGTATCCCTTGGGAATGTGTAGGCAGAGATATCTCCTAGTAGGACCACAAAGAGAACATGCAGATTTCAAACAGAACAGAACAGATTTCAAGGTGGGTAACTCAATCAATAAACATTTATCTGAGTGGCTTGCAAGGCAGTGTTCAGGCTTCAGCCTGTAACTCTGACAGACTGAGAATGATCCCATGCCAGCATATGAGTAAGAGAGAAACATCCAAGTTGCTCAATACTCTTGGGTTTGGTTTCTTACCNTCCTAAACCACAAATTTTTTCACCCGGTGCTGTGTTAAACTAAAATTTGTGTGCTAAAATTTTCACACCTTTAAGATTTGTAATTCCTCTCTCAGTGTTGGAAGCCTCTCCCATGGACTAAAATCAAACCCAGTGTCTTCCTGGGCTCTGTGCCAAGGTCTCAAACCTCCCTACACTGGCTCCACACTCCCCTGTCCAGGGTTCAAACTCCCTTCCTCGGGTCCCAGGTCATCCAAAGGGATATCCTGGACTGCAACATCTACTAGCTATGAAGAGAGAATCTTAGCTAGAGTAAGACCCAAAGTTTCAGGTAATAATGATCCTAGGATTGAGGTGCATTGAGGTAAGACCTCTGCCACAACAGTGGATTGGAGGGAACAGATATCTGTATAAAAAATTTAGAAAAGTAATCAACCTTCTGCAAAATTGTGGATGAAAACATTCAAGTATGAACTTAGAAATGGTTGGAAAAGAGTTGCATTAGTTAGTTATGCCGCAGTATGTCTCTGTATCCATATAAGTTCCTGCCTAGAACCTCTTCCAAACACAGGTGCAGGGATAGTAACTGAAGCCTCAAAAACTGCATTTGTAATAGTTTTTGCCTGAAGTATTTGAGGTCAGTACCTCGAAACCTGGTATTCCTAATCCAACCAGTATTTCGGTTAGAGCAATAAAGATAAAATTATTCTGTGGCTAGGATGATTTGTCTTTGCTATTAATATGACAAACAGTGACACTGTCACAGTCAGTAAGACTGAGATACAAGAGGGCTATGGTTTTTTTGCTAAGAGCCAGCTTAAGGCTTTGAGATAGATAACGTAAGCCTGCCAGGAAGGAGGAAGCCTTATCACCAGGGTGAGGACTGGGCCATTCCTTTCAGGTAAATGGTTGTTGGGAAGGGAGAAGAGGGAGAAGCAGCAGGCATCTGTTGGAATATAAAGGGTAAATGAAGTAATCTCTGAAGAGCTGTGTCCCTCCTTTAGCAGACCATAACACCTCATTCACTCATTAATTGAAGGTAATGGTAACACTAGCTGACAATCTGACTTTTCAGGGTTCCTGATTAGATAAAGCGGTCTGTCTGCTTTGCTCCACCATAAGCACTGTGCCTAACCTGCCTCTATTTAGAGGCAAGCCTGTCCTTTATTATCTGATAAAGGAAATAATTCTGATTTCCAGGATTGCACTGTTGTCATATAGCAGAGGCTATGAATCCATCAACCAGAAATGAGGCTCTACTCAAACATAATTTGTGCAAATATGTGGGAGCAGGATGAAGTTGTGTCATTAAACAGTCCTGTCAGCATCACATGGCATCATCCAGTCATGCATTTTGCAATATCATAACCTCAGAATTACTTTGTGCATTGGAAATGCTACCTCTTAAGTCACTGGCAGTTCACTACTGCCAAGAGTCCAAAACTGTGCACACAGGTTTCTCACTTCATTGACTTGCTTCTTGCAAAGACACAAAGTATGCCGTATTCAGTTACGACATGAATAATTTCAAATATTTAGCATGCTTCTGGATGGATTTAAGTAGTTATTTTCAGGTTCCCTACTTCATAAGCTCTGAGACTGAGATCTCTCACTTTTTCCACAAATGTATGATTACAGCCTAAAGAGAAAACCTTCTCTCCAAATTAGAAACTGTTTCAAGACTTTTAATAGATTATCTGAAACCCAATAGTGAATTGTGCTTTACAAGTACATTTAACAGTCTACCAGACAGGGTCTTGATAAAGAAATGTGAAGGAGGAGGAAGGGATGTAAGAAAGAAAAGAAAAAAAAGAAGAAAGAGTACCAATGTACTGCATTCTTAGTTCAAAGGTGAGCAGAGGTTCAAAACTGATCAAACTGTCAGACAGAAGGTCTTCTTTTGAAGAAAGTCTTTCTTTTGAAGGCAACAAAAAGCATTGTTTTCTCTTTTACATAACTGATCTGTTGTTAGTTTTTCTGTCACCATGGAGACTACCATTGCTGCTGCTGCTGCTGATTTTGTCTAAGTGGTCAGTCCATGTTTGTATCATCACCTAATACCATGCTGACTCTCTGGTAGAGAAATTTACATTTATTACTAATTAATGTCAGTCTAGTAAAAGAAATTAATTTGATTTTCTTGTGTTGATTTTTTCTATTGTTGCTTCCTTTATATCATATACAAATTCCTGTGAACTTACTTTCCTTAATCTCTCTCAAACACAAATTCCAGGGCTGATACAATTGTAATGAAGGGACTGCTGCTTTCACTGCTGGTGAAACACCTGTTTTTACTTATATCTCCCAGTTATCAAATCCTATCAAAAAAATTACAATGATTTAGTGGGGTCAGCTGAGAAGATGATGTCTGAATCCCTTCCTCAAAGTAGTAGAGAGAAGACACTAAATCTCACTGAACCTACATTCAGTTTCTTCCTGGTAAGAGCAGCGAATGATACAATATCTGATGTTCTCTAACAACCGCTGTCCAGTGTACTTACAGCTACATTTAAAAATCAGAAATAGATACTTATTTTTAGGTAGCAGTATTTACACAGTTATTTGTAAAATACTAACAGAGTCTCAGAAGTATATTTTCAACACCAGCAACATGAGAACTTCTGTTTTTCTTTTGGAACAACCTCAACATAGACAATAGTGACTTTTTTCAAAATTTTTGGACATTCAAAAATGTAAAATTATTTGTGGAGCATTGCTTTTCATAAAGCAATAGTACTACTTTTTTCATAGTACTGGTTTCTTCACAACAGGAAAAAAGTACAGATCTTCTCTGAAAAGTTATAATGAGAGCCTTAACGATTTGGAAGCAGAGAAAGAAAAGTTTTAAAATTTCCTTGCTCACACTGAATGAAACTGAAAGAGCAGACACTACACGGTCTCCGTTGGTTACCTTTTTGGATACCCAACCTGGGTTTCATTCCTGAATCTAACTTTCCCTATAGGAGCAAATAATGTTTTTCACCTCTCCTAGAAACACAGGATTGGCCACTGTACCATAGATGACTCCTGATGTGACTCATGTTGCTCACATTTTTCTCATATCTTGTCTGGACCACAGTAGTGAGGCACAGATGGACATGCTGCCCGCAATGCTTAGCAATTGCCAACTAGTAAAGATCACTACAACACATCTCCTCTGCAGAATATGTTACTATGAGCTAATCAAGCTTTTTTCTTGTCGTCTGTTACTGATTTCCATGAAATTGCAAATCAGGTGCAAGGTCTTGTCTTATCTCTTCAAGTTTAAGAACTTGTAACGCTGCAAGATGACAACTGTGCTTAATGACAGCACCTATGGTGGTACAAGAGAAGGCTGAGGAGACAAAATTGACCTAGACTGGGAATGTGGTTTGGAATTTGGGCAAGAACTTTCTGAATAGCTATGAAAATTCACAGGTCTTGCTACTTTCTCTTCCTAGAACAGAAGTTACTGCTTTGATATCAACCTGACACATAGACAACATTCCTTTTAAGGAACTTAGTTAAAAAAACAAAACTAGCAAGCTTCAATCACCACAGACAGCGAAATGACTGAAATATAATGCTGACCCCTTGCTTCATTAGCTGAGGATAAATGATCCACTGAGGAAATATATGACAAACTGCCATGTTGGCTACTGAAGAGAGCTTAGATGTTGGTGATGAGCAAAAGTCACACAGAGCACTGACCACTCAGCCAAACTTCAGAGAAAATGCTTAATTTCTCCACTGAGAAAGCACAGAACAAAAAATTTTCATTAACACAGTGGAACAGTGGAAACAAAGTATGCTCTTGCTTAACCAGGACTTTGAATAGGGAGATGCATTTTACTACCTGTAAAATGTAACTTTTTCATGAACAATAGTACAGAATATCAGCTATTACACTGCACAAATAAAGATCTATCCCTGTGGCTTCTTACACTGGCAAAATTTGTAGTGTGGACCAAAAAAAATTGTGCTGATCAAAGCTACAAAAAACATCATCCTCCTCCCCAGGATATTTCTGCTTTCAGTCTTAGTACACACATTCTGGGTCTACAACACCAAATCTCCCTCCTCCTGGGCATGTATCACTGGTTTATTTCAGATCCAATGAAACAATATTTGCTGCACAGTTATGCAGCTTAAACGGAAGGGCATTCTTTAGACTTCCTGCTGTATCCCTTAAAAAAACCCCATTATCAGAAGGGCTATCATCAGTCCAAACAACACCCTAGAACCTGCACTGGTTACTCATCTGAAATGTGACTGAAACCTCCTCAGCCTGATAGAATCTATACCTCACCATTGAGCAGTCTAGCGTGACTCGTACAGATGGTAGGGATAGATTTTTCCTTATGGATAAATCCCTCTCACACAACAGTCCCTCTCAAAATAATGCAGTTCCTTAATGTACACAGCTCTTCACCACACCTTCTAGAGATCCTTCATTGGCTCCTTCTGCCAGAAACATACCGCAGGACAAAACTTGACGCCAAACGTTACCCAGCACAGAAAAAGCTGTTAAATTTACACGCAGCATAGTGAACATCCCTTTCTGCCCCTTCAAACGGACTCTTTCCCCAAGAGCATTCTAATCTTCAGGCAAGCACTGTGCCATGGTGAAATCGTAATAGCCCATTACATGTAAAAGTGATACAATATTGAAAATAGGCTGAACCTCCCAGCTGAAGTCAATAGATAATTAACTGAGTATCCCTGACTAGATAAGCTTGTTTTGCTTTAGATATTGTCTTTTACACATGTAAAGAGTAAAACTGGTTTAGAAGTCATTAAGTTACTTGGTTAACCCATATTTCCACTACATAAGCTTCGGCAATCTTAAAAACACACTAGCACCTCAAAAATGTGTCAATCTCTTAGATGGATATTGCCTGCAACTTCTCACAGTCTTTGCTTATTCTATTTGCCTTTATTCTATTGCCTTTATCGAGACAAACCTATTTGCTATGCTAATATTTTAGCAAAACTGAAAACTCAGAAATTTCTCTGTTCTTTAGATTAAAAACTATGTTGGATTTTGATTATGACTTAAGAGACAGAAATCTAGTAAGCAGGATGTGGCATCTCAGCCTATAAAAACCCAGCTCAAAGAGTATTTCTGGCATTTTTTAACTGTAAGTGCTTTCAGAAGAGCAACTGTCCATTATTGAAGTAAACTGTGCAGACAAAAGCCACACTCAGAAGAGAAGAAATTCTATATGTACAACCACAGATAAGCTGTATACACTTTAGTTCTGTAATTAGAGACAGCCCAGGCCTGATCACACTTTCAGGCCTCTCAAATAAGATTCAGTCAGTTCATGAGTCATGAGTCATTACCAACAAATATTCATCTACGTTTTGGTAGGGTTGAATTTTTAGTTTTCTGGAGCTGGAGTCTTCAACTGCACAAGAAATAAGATCATCAACCCAATGAAGGAAATGCAATTTTTTTATCATATTCATCAATGGAGTATCCTTTCAGTCTTGCTTAATTAGTCTTAAATCTATGCTTCTAAGTGAAACAGTTCAAATTTCAAACCAAAACAGTTCCAGTTCCACAAGACTCTAGATTAAGGAAAAACTTCATGTTGGTTTCTGTTTGTAGACAAATACACTGTGCAAGTATCAGTCTCCCAGACCTAAGACATGTAATTGAGACTTCATCACACTTTTCAGTCTTTCAGCTCAGCTTCCTTTTATGCAAGTATTTAATCAAAAGAATTGCAGAGGTTTCAACATATGCCAAACACAATTTTTAACTTACATATCGGATAAAGCCTTTTTTTCTACTCTCTTAGTGCCATAACTATTTGAACTTCCTCCACAACACTTAAACTATATTAAAGATTAATATCACATTCTCCTCAACATCCCAAATCAAGTAAATAACCTGCATGAGATAGCTTATAATCATATTTAGAAGTCTTCTTCCCTGCACTAATCTCATTCTAAAACATTAAACCTGATTTTTTTTAATCTGATTTACTTCTCATGGCATACTACGTGTTTATTTTTTACACTTTGCTGGCTGAATCAAGATTTGTGATTATGGTATATACTTCTTAAGGTATTTATGTGGCTTAACTGACAATTATCATTTTTATTTCTCCTTTGCATCACTCCTGGCTCTTTTCCTAATTCAGAAAGATTGAAATATCAACATTCTAATGAGAAATTATTGCCATAATCAGCATGTACATTTGAGACTATTCAGTTATATGTGCATAACTAAGCAATACTTATGAAGCTGGAGGAGACCCCTGGAACTGCTTTCATTTATCTACAGATATTTCTGAATGTAGCAAGACAAGTCATTGAATACAGGTAGACATTTGCAACTCAAAGCTCAGGAATAAAAGAAGTCCTGTCCAACAGGTCTTTACAGACCATGCTGCTGGCAAAGTTAAATACTTCTGTCAAAGCTGATCGATGAGAAGACAATGAAGCCTTCATTTTAAAAAGCAACGGAGAAATGTCAAAATAAAGGCAGGAATGAGAGTATCAGAGGTTTTCCTAAAAACTGCATGAAAAGCTTAAAGACCAGCTGGTTCCTTTCTGAAACTCAAATCTAACTGGCTGAGTGCAGAGCTTATCCTGACCCTCTTTCAACTCATTTAATTTCCAGCCACCATTAGTGCTATCTGGAGTCCTGTGACAGTTCCCAGAGAGAGCAGGAAACCTTTACACCAGCACCGGTGCCTCCTTCATCCTTTACAAAGCTGGCACAGAAATCTGAGGTGTGTCTTGTCGCAGGGGCACACCTGCAGGCTAAACAGAACTCAGCACTAATGTCACCTGGGCAGGGGAAGCCTGATGCCATTCACACACAGTGCATCAGCAATTATATATCACCTCATTCCTCTCAGGAACCAGTGCCATGATATATACATGGTGCATGAGATTTTATAAAACCTGGGTTTGTGGTACAGCAGCAGCACATCAGCTTCATTATCTTTAGGACTGGATCCCAGAACTACAGTACCACCATAACTGGGATTTTGGAGAGTAAGGCCAACGTTTCCTGCAAGGTGGAACACAGCATTCTTATTAAAGGTCTGATCCTTAACCAACAGAGAGACTTCCATCAACTTCAGTGCATTTTCCATCACACTTTTCATAATCCCACCAACTGTGCAATACAGTATTGAACAATATATGAAGTAAATATGCATTACATGTAATATCCTTGAAAATTCAAAACCTCTTTCTTGCTCAAAATAGTTCAGATGGCTTCTAGAACAGTCTTCCCCAGCTCTGAAGCTGAGAACTTTGAGGATGTACCTGCAGTCCAGAGCTGGCCTTCCCAAAAGGGAAGTAGTAGTATTTGACATTTCCACTTTCTTGGACACAGAGTAAATTAAAACACTTATCCAGGCAATAGTGACAGTTCAGTGACAGCTACACGTGAGAGTCAGACTGAGAAAATCTAAACATGAAATCTGAACCTTAAAAAAAACCCCAAACCTGTACAGAGATGCATAATTTCAATAGGCTAATTCTACATTTTGATTCACATTCCTGATATCTTATACATGCAGTGTGTCACTCAGATGAAGGGAACTCAGGGAGAGACTAATAACTCATTCAGACAAAAAACACAGTTAGAGGGGGCTGGGAGCTGTACAAGAAAGAAGGCTGTCATGTCTTCCATTCAGGGGTCTTCAGTATTTCATCTTCTCTGTTAGATTTCCTAGCACAGAAAACCTTTGTATTATTCTTCTGCTTTTCTCTTTGCATAATGTGTAGCATTACATCAAAGGAAAATTGAAAAAAAAACAAAAACCCAGGCCAAATATAATATTCAGGCCAAACATATCTTTACAAGACTAGCAAGACTGAATAGGAATTGACCTGTCCTTATTAATTTTGATGTATTTCATATAAACAGCAGCACTGTAAAATTCATTTCAAATATTACCTTATTAATTGTTGGCTTTGCATATTCCAGAGTGGATCCGGCACATTTTATATTTTAATTGTATTTGAGATGAAGAGTGATTGGATTAGGTACAATTTATGTGTAATTGAAATTAATGAATTTGCTAATGAAATATTTATAGGTGACCTTTCCCTGAATTAATAAAAAAACCACTCCTGTTTTGTTTCAAATATCTTTGATATTTACAGTCTGAGGTTAGATTTAAATTATGTCTGTACATAAAAAAAGGCTAAATAGACAACTGTTACTCCTGTAGATGGGCAAAAAAAATCAGCCATATTGCAGTTTTCTTCTGCCAGACATATTTAGTATTTCTTGTCAGGTACACAAGTGCCATTCCCAAAAGTTAAAAGTCTTATATAAAATCATTAATGAACTTGTTTGTATATGAATAATGTATTCTCATATTGGTCCACCCACCAATTCTAGTGACATTCAGATGTGATCTAGTCTCAGGCATGTTGCCATTAATATTAAAGCAATGTGAAACTAGGACACAGGCCTGTGCAGCATTAATGATGTTCTTATCAAACTGAAGTATGTTACCATTGTGAGAATTAGCAATGCAGAAATGCTAATGTGATTCTCCGTGGGTTACAGCTGCATATTCCACTTTTTTAGAACTCTGGTGTTCTGATGACTACTATGAAACCCTGGCTGCAAAATACTGACCTAGCAACTTTGTAAACTTTGAAATAACCAGCATACTTATCTCTACCTAGCCAGATGTGAAACTATATTAAATTGAAATCAGATAGGAAAATGCATTAAAACTCCCTCAATGTATTTTAAAGTGTTGAGATGACACAACACGATAGCATTTATTGAAGTCAGAAACCTGCATGTCTTACTCATGCGATTAGCCCGATGCTGTTTGATGGACCACTCTTTTGAGAAAGGTGAAAGACATTTGGCCTTTAAGAGCTCCTCTTTCCCTTCTCCTGCTGCCAACAGTTTCACCTTACCTGGAATGTATAAATGAGGACTAGCATCCGTGAGATTCACAGAATTAATCAATCTCCTGCTTACCTGTGCATGGGTAAAATCTGTTCCGGAGTGCTGCACAGTTTTGAGCATGGGAGTTCAGGAAAGGTGTGGACATACCAAAAGGTATTAAGAAGCAACAGCAAGAATGATCAAATCTAGAAAACTTGATCAAAAGAATGAGGAAAATCAGGACTCAGCTCAGATTGAGGGGAGGCAGAATAATATTCTTCAAATATATTAAGGGCAGTCATACAAAGAAAGGCGATGTTTTAATCTCTCTAGTTGCTCTGAATGTGGAAAGAGAAGTGATGTCTTGAAAAGCATCGGGGGCCAAGCAGGAAAGACTTGGGGGGAAAATACAACTTCCCAGGGACAAGCACAGTCAAACAATGAGGCAGACTTTATGAAAGCTTTGTAGAATTACCACCTCTGGATGTTTCCACAGCACACTAAGCAAATACCTACCAAGACGAGAGAAAGCACAATTGGTCTTGTATCATACCCAACAGACAGATTGGATGGAGCCTTTCAGTCCCTTCTTGCCTTCTTTTTGATTCCACAGACCCGCATGACATTCTTTCTAAAATCCAAGTCTCTACAGCAGTCATTTCAAAGGCCAACAGTTTTCCTACACACCAGATGAAAGCAGCAGTGACATTATCTACAACACAGGCATATCCCAGTTCACAGTGAGGTACACATTGTACTCAGGATTAGAGCATTAGGGCATATTTGATACTCCTAAGGTTTTACTGACGCAAAAATCCCTCTACCATTAGTTTTATAACAGTTAGATTACAGAGAACACATGACAAACAGAAAGGCAAATGAAGTGACAGCTTTGTGCACAGAAGTAAAAACAAACGATAAAGTCTGTGCCCTGTCAAATATGTTTTCTAGAGGACTTAATGTTTACTAATTTAGGAGGTTTCATTAGAGGGCTAGATGGATTTAACTCTTGGCAAAACATTCTATGACAACCATTTTGCCAGCTGTAAGTTATAAAATGCTAAGACATATGAATATGAAAGCAAGAAGGGCCATTTTAAAGCCTTTAAGTATCCATTTATATACCTCCTGCAGTGTTTATCTCTTAATTTTCTTCTTTTATGCCTTTAATGTGTAGATAATCACTGGTCCAAATATCTCTAAATACAGTGCACTTTAAAACTGCACATTATATTTATAATAGGGGATCTCAGATAAACAATTCTTGGCTGGTCTCTAGAGATATAGAGCTCACTACAAAGTGAAATCTAAAGCAGTGGAAGCAAAACAAAGCAAACATTACAGTCACCATTTAGATATACAGTAACAAGAGTTATGCATTGCAGATTGACAAGTGCGGCCTTGTGTGAATAAATAAAATAAGGAAGACGTCAGCACATGTTCTGCAATAGGTTTTTCCTTACATTTTGTGGCTGGGCTTGCATTTTTGCTTCAGCACGAGGAAACTCTAAATCCAAAGCTAGTAAATGGGAGCTTTTACCCTACTTGTCCACTTCCTTGTTTTATTTCAAGAGAGTCCTTTCATCGTGACATGGGAGTTCCCACTTACAAAGGTGAAGCTATAGCTCTGCTCACGTCCTCCCCCTCTCTGCCTTTCCCTCAGAACTGACAGTGCAGAAGGCAGAACAAAGAAACCTGGCTGGGGGAAAATGGAGATCTGCATGCAGAACCATAACAAAATGTATTCCGACACATAACAGAAACCAGACTTTCTGAAACTCCTCAGAGGAGGAAAAAAAAAGTATTCTATTCAAACACAGCCATTAAATGAGCGGGAAGACTTACAAATTTTGCAACACCCTGGACCAACAGTGTAGAAACATGGCAGGTTTGTGACCCCAGGCAGGATTCCTGGTACTTCTCAAGTCTTCCAGTTCCAGAGTTGCACCATGAGTAAGCTGGGAGCCCTGAGACACCTGACACATGGTTTGGGAGTGAGATTTGGTGCCTCCAGCTCCAGAGCCAGAGCTGAATCTACAAAAGCCCTCTTTGGAGCTCAGGCCCTCCCAGATTTCCACCTTACCAGTTTAGGAAGCAGACTAGAGGCTTAAAATTAGAGGTAATGCAACGAGGACAGCTTCCTGGAAAGAAGAAAACTCAGAAGGTTCATACTTGCATTTTACTGAATGTTTGTAAATGCATGTACATATTTAGGCTTCAGTAAACTAATGCCTTTGAAGACAAGACTTTGTCAAGGAGTTCCTGCCCATCTCTAAATGTGGTTAACCATTCCAGTAGGAAATAAGTAATTGCCTGAAGACTTGGCCACTTGCTCACTATCAAAATAAAAATGAAATCACAAACACAGCACTTTTTACTAGAGTATTACTTTCTCTAGCTGCACACACTGCACCAGTCACAGGACAGACAGAATAGCAACTACTAAGAAAATTGGGATATGGCAGAGTGTTTATTTGTAGATTTCAGCTGCTAATCAATAGTTTTTACTGCATCATTATTATGATGAGACAATACAATAATAACTGTATTAAGAATCATTATCTCTATATTCCCTGTGTTTGAACAGGTATTGACAGCCTGAATAATGCACAAGAGTCCTCTTTTCCCTCTCCTTTGTAAATCCATTGCTTGGAAATTCTGCATCCACCAGTGTTGCCATGGCAACACCCCCATGAGTCCATCCATGACCTCCCAAGACACTTGGCACCTACCCATAATTCTGCAAAATCCACATCAAAGAGAACTAAAACTAATTACCATATAGATTTGTAATTATTATTTTAGTAATTTAATATATATTGGAACATACATGTGGCCTAAGGGACCAAGCATACACAAGAGGGTGAAGAGATTGATTCTGCTCTTGGGTTGGCTGACTAGTTGGGCAAATCTGAGTTTCGCAGGTGCTGACCACTTAGAATTCACCATGACTTCATGTAGAACTCTTAAATGCTCTACACTCCTAAAATCCTCCACACTCCTCTGTCCTTAACTCTCTGGTCTTTCAAAACAGTTACTTTCACAAATAATTTTGTAGTTTCTATTGAAAATTAACTACACAATTACACAGTATTATTTTTACCCTTAATAAAGCACAGATTGTCTAGAAATATAATCCACGTTTTTATTATTTTTCAGAGAAGCATAATGTTCCCAGTCATAGATGATTTTATTTCTTTACCAATACCAAACCTTTAAAAAGAAAATGAGAAAGCTTGGAAACTTCTTTTGCAAGGAACAGATAATTCTCTTCCTAATTACTGTACCTCTGCCTAATGAATCCTTACTTCATTAAGTCTGTTCCGGGACTAATGAATATCTAAAAGGATCAACTGTTAGATTTTTGTCCCTATGTATAGAATCCTGGATTTCAGCTGAGCTAAACTGATAAAGTAATAGTATTGTACCTGCCTAGGTGATTTTTAAAGACAGGATTTACAAAGGTGGGGAATAAAACAGATACTGGAGATAAGTGAAAACATGCCTGAAAATAAGAGACAGACTCATTCAGCCAAGTTGTGCACCCTTTGTGGTGCAGAACAAACAAAAATTCATCCCTTTGTTGTGCAGAAACCTATCACAGTATGGGGAAGAGGCCTGCTATCACAATGGGAAGCTTTCCTGAGCTCCTTAAGAGGTTTTAAGAAACATTAGTATAAGCATCCTTAACATAAGGATGGTATGTAAATAAATAAATAAGTAAATAAATATATGTATGCATGTATGAAGCAGCTGGATAATGAAGATTAAATATTCATGAAGGGCCACATCCTTCATTACTCATGTCCATGGCATGTGTTTTAACAAAAGCAGGTTTATTGCCATGTCTATAAATTCATCCTGTCAAGATTACCTGAGCTAAGGCAGCTCCACAGCAACACTTAGGTTTTCCTGTTTCCTCAGAAGTGAAATACTCCAACCAAAGAAAATGGTGAATTTCCTGAAACAAATTCAGTCTTCTTTCTCCTGCAGTGCCGCAGGGATTTGCAATGGTTCCTCACCAAGGTGGCACACCACGCTGTGCAAAAGGTAAGGCCAGGTGTAGCTCTGTTCAGCTCTGCACCTCAAAACATGACACCCTCCCACTTGTATGCCAGAAGACCAGTTCTGCAGTTATAAAAATCCCTCTAGGCCAATGGGAAGGCTTCAGGACTTGTGCCTCAAAAGATTCCTACCCACCTCCTACCAGCAGGGCAATGTGGCATCTCAGGTTATGGGATGACAGAATCACAGACTGCGTAAGGGCCACAGTGGGTCCCAAGATGAATCTGAATGTTAAGAGGAACCATTTTACAGGATCTGAATCCAATTACTTTCTTTAATAAAGACAGACTGGTGAGCTATTTCTACCACTGACTATTGTTTAATCATCATGGAGTTAATTAGGTCAAACCAATAATCAATCTACCACCATCCTCCCTGTTAACACCAACAGTCTGTGGTTTCCTGTGGAACGCAATAAACATGATTTGAAACAACGGAAGTTCACTGCATTAGGAGGGAATATTGTGGTGATTCAGAAGGAGTTAAGGTGTAGTGCAGGTGCGTTGAGAGAAGGTTTCAATATGAGTTAAGGTAGTACTAACCACATGTCTAAACATCTTCACCTAATTTTCTGATAGTACTCCTCCTGTCACTCAGAAGGATCATGCACTTAGCATGAGCTGTCCAGACTTAAGAACTGGTATAGCAAAAGGTTCAGGTAAATTACTTTTAAATTTAAGTGAGAGGTGAAAGGATTTAAATTCAAAATCCATATTCAATTCTCCATTACGCTGGTGTAAATCCACAATAACAGTGTCAGAAAAGTTATTTCAGACTCATACTTGCTTAACTGTGATAAGAATCCAGTCTTGTCATTTGAATTCAGTTAAAGCCAGATATGGAGCTGTGTGCTTTTTTCTGTTACTAATGGATTAAACTCTGTCAGGCTTTTTACAATGTATTGCCATTTCAGACTGCTGACTTAGAACATGATATGAAAACATTCAGTGTCTCTCCAGTGCTCTTTCATTTTAATTCAAAATATATGTATTACTCACACCAAAAGTTTAATTGAAGTCCCTGGAATGCAAAGGAGTTACTGACATCACGTGTGCAAGGTTTAGCTGCAACAAGATATAACAGAAACAGGAAAGCTGTCTACTGTAATAAATGAGAAAGGTAAGGGAGCTAGGACCCCAAAACACTCACCAGTCAGGATCAGAACCTGCAGCAAAGTATAATCCCTTCACTGGGGGCCCAGCTTCTCCCTTCTGTACTGCAGGTGTTCCATTATTGAACTCAGTAGCACAATGTGCTGCAATCCAACAGACATATCTGCCATTTATTCTGAAGCAAATGGGTTAAAAACTCTTCATACCCAGGAACTCTTCTCAGAAACAAAATATGTAAATGGAGAAATCAGCAACCCACCGCATCCTCCTGCCTGATGTCACGTATTTCTCATTTGCCAAAGCATCAGTCTATTCAGATAGAATTTGGAACTTTGATCACACTATTCCATTTTGTTCATTTCTACTGAGTGCAGCACACATTCAGCTGTTTTCTTTTCTTTTTCTGTATGTCTCCTTTGTCTCTACTACAGCTTTCAAGCTGGCAAACCTCTGTGTAGGTCTTTATTGCAGATATAACTTACCTATTATGCCTCACCTGTTACTCCAAGAAAATACGACCAATGAATAAGAAATCATATTTTTTGGGAGCTAACTAGAAAATATTTCATGGTGTATCAGTACAAAGGATTGATGCATGTTTCCCATTTATTTCTAATCTAACACTTTAAAGATTACAAGCACACATGGATCATAATAAAGCCCAAATAGGAAGACTATTATGAAAAAAATTGGTCTACACCATTCACGTTGACAAACAGACGCAGCCTTTTGACAAGTCATCACTCTGGGCTTTTTCCTCAGTATCCACCCAAGTTCCATGCTGACCTATTAATTTTAATCACTTGCTGGGCTCCATTTAATGGTTCAACGAGTATTATAAACTGGTGCTTTTTTTTGCATAATCAAGAGGTTCAATAAGCAGCATAACTTTTTTAACTTAAAAATGTTCAACTAAAATGTTTCTGCAAATGTTATAAATGTTTCAACATTTTCTTTATTAATAAAACTTTATCTAAATTATTTTTAAACTAAGCTTCATGCCTTTCAACAGACTTCTGAGTATATTACCTGCTCCCAACCATGCCAGATCTCAATTCACTTTCACTGTTCAAGATGTATATCCTTAATAAGAATAAAGAGCCTAATCCTGTGAGATACTGAGAGACTAAGCTCTTCTTTTTCAACCTCTTACCAGCATACTCAAATTACACTCTCTTTGGAGCCATTCATTCTTTTCAGGGATCAGGTTCTATTTCCTGAAAGTCTGATGGGTTTAGGACTATAATTAATCCTACAGTACACTGAGTGCTAAAATCTACACTGCTTCATAACTCCCACTGCAAAGAAAAAAATAATTTACTTCAGCCAACTGATTTCATAGGTTTCTAGAAAAGAAGTGTATTTATAATGTATATTCTTAATTAATACTTTTTGATTCAGGCAGTTCATACATATTTTTCTTCCACCTGAACAACTATAATTCCTCTGCACATTCTCCCTTAGATGGAAGTCAGAGAGAAATTGTAAAACTCATAGCAGAAAGATACAGAAACAAAACTGTTATAAAACTCATACCAGAAAGATATAGAAATGAAACTATTACTGCACTTACAAGAGTCAAAGAAGAATAAAATTAAGTGAACTGAACTTTAACATCAAAATCACGGGAAAAAAGGCCATTTCTTGGCCACTTTAAAGTTAAGGTGATGAACAGGTATTACAGTAAAGCTGCTCAGAACCAGATCCTCAGGTTCTCATCATGAAAACTACAAACCTGAAAATTTTAACTTATCTAAATGATCAAGCCCCTCCTCTTTGTTAAAATAGACAAACCTCTGTGAAAGCTCCATAGTTTTCCGTGCTCTTAAAGTCATGGTAGGTAATCTGGAAATCGTAAAATCATTGATTTAAGTGGAGCATCTTTGTGCCTCCAGCTTCCCTGTTGTGAAGCTTTGATTCAACTGTAATTTTGCTAAGAGCCAGGAGCCAAGATCCATCCAATGCACAAATACCCAGTTTTGCCAGCCTCAGCTCTCTGATCTCACAGCAGCAGCCCCCAAGTGAGGGACTGAATGCTGAACACTCCACTAGGCAGCCCTGAGGATCCTAAACAATTAAAAAAACCTTCATATCAGTGGGACCAGAGCGAAATTTAACTATCATTCCTGATTATTAAAAGGCAGAAGTTAGGTATTTCCTGATGTGCAAAGGATTGTAATTAGGTAACATTCAGCCTGCAGAAGTCCCTTGACTGGTAGTCCTGAAGACCAAGGAGCTTCTCACAGGCACAGAGTGGATACAGGACAGAAACAGGGATGGGAGTTGAAGCATACAGCATCACTGACCTGTTTACACATGTAAGAACCAGACTCTGAAATTCACAGAAACTGGATGAAGACTGCTTTTAGCCAAGCTGATATGGGCATTCAAACACCAGCAGAGGACTTGGACTGTCTCAGCCACTGAGCAGCCATGAGATGATAACACATTTTAATCACTCTTACAGCAGCTGAACAAGAGCCAGCAATCTACAGATAAAGGGCTACAAGTGACTTAATGTACACATTAAATATGTCTTATTGTTAGCAGTACTGAAAATCAATGAGTAAAATGAAAGTGAAATGATAACACTGGTAGATGACAGTTTTACTTAATCAAAGAGCCTCTGGGGCCTGCAGAACTTCATCAGGGTCACAGGGATTTATTTTCTTCCTCGTTTATTTAGATATCTATTTTGCAATGTTTGTATAGAGACTCCTTGTATTTACACTAAACAAAAGCTGTATTAAAAGACAAGGGCAAAGGTCTCATACTAATAGCTCTAGCCCATGGCTGGCTGTCAGTTTCTGCTCCTCACAAGCTTGCTGGTTTTGGATTACTTGCTGATGCAATTCAGGTATTATGCAGAGCTAAATCTAAAGGAAAACAAGGCTCCCTCTGCAATCAATGGCAGTAAGGGAGTACATAATACTAAGCTTAATTTGCATTTAGACACCTCACACATTAAATGCAGTAAGTTGTACTGTATCTAGAACAACTAGATCTCTAATTGCAGAGTAACAGATCTAGAGCTCTAATTACCCCTTGACTGAAGAGTAAGATTAGGCTTTTCTTGCTAAAGCGCTTCAGCCAGGTGTTAAAAGTAAGACTGGATGAAATTTAGGGTATAGCACAGTGGATACAGAAGTGGACTACCAAGCAGAGATGCCAGCTCAGATCCCACAGCAATGTAAATCCGTTAGCTAAGAGTCTGATACTTAACAGTCTGTGAAATGGGAATAACTGCACTTCCTTATTTCACAGTGCTATTAAACTATACATATGAAAAATTATTCAAATTTTCAGTCTGTGAACATCAGAAGCTTCAAATCACTGTATGTTGCTAAAGAATGCTAAAGACAATATTCAGAACTTTAAAAGCACTTGAATTAAAGGATATTCTTGGAAGTAACTTAATGTAAATGTTTCAAGGTCATGACTTACACCTCCTATGTTTGGAATTCAGATTAAAACTCACAGGTTGTATTTTATTTACATAACAAGAAACTTCCAACAGAAGAAAAAATCTATGGTGCAGAAAAAAACCCTAGAAAATAACTCCTGCTAAAGGTCTGTCAGAAGAAATCAGTTAATATTTGTAAGGCACTGAAAAGGCAGATAAGTGCTCTTGAGAATTTCCACGAGGAAATTAATAACCACATATTCAAAAGAACTGAGTACTACTTGCAAAAGGGCTTTATTAGCATGCTGCCCTCCATTACACAGTTGTTGACTATCTGCACATCCACTGGATCCTTTGTCTCTTAGCTAAATTTAATCAGACGTGAAGGACATGACTACGGGTCACTGCCTGAAATTCACCAAGCAACAAAGCAAAGCAAACTATTGAAAGTCAGTGGAATTAGATGCTACTTCCTGCTATAGGAAGGATGAGGCTCCACAGAAATAGAGATCAGGTTCTGAGTCTTAGCAGAAACATCCACAAGGAATCAAATCCCTTACAAAGGAAACTGAAATCCATTAGAAAAGAAACTTTTTTTTTTCAGCATTCAAGCATCAGCAGTTTGGTTTAACTAACAACCCAGAATGGTTCCTTTGGCAGGATTATTCTAACTACTGTGCAAGACTAAAACCTTCATGGTGATTACAGAAACAATAAGTAGATTGCTCAAATTATTGTAACAAAAATTACAATGATTATTCAAATTTACAAGTAAGCATTTAGCAACTGCCCCTTTTTGCCTTTCTCTTAACAACACGGCATACAGAAAAAAAAAAAAGCATTATTTGAGTGTTTTCCACTAAGAACCTAGTATTTAAAGTATCTCTTTTTTGTGGAAGGATAAAGCATTCACGGCAAATTGAGAATATGCACTTACTAATTTGGAAAAATTGTACTCATTCATGCCCTAGCTCTATATTCTGAAGGCATTTTTAAGTCATTCTAGGAACTAGTAGTTCAATAGCTTAAAATGAAACTTCTTAACTAGAGCATGTTACACCTGGGAAAAGTTCCTTGATGAGCAAGCTAGCAGTTAAATTGGGGGGAAAAATCACATTGATTATGGTCATGAGTCCAAGACAAGCTTAATTAAAATCAATGGAGAATTTTCAAGTGCAAGAAAAAAATTAGAGAGCAGCAAAGTGTTATCTCTTAATTATGTTATGGAAATTTTCTCTAATTGATACCTGTCCCACGTCTCTAGACCTAAAGCAACCTACAGATCTCAGCATATAAACATTATTTCACAGTACCATCCCTTGAGCTTAAGTAAGAGGTGGTCTTTTATCCTTTCTCTACTTTCTCCACTGACTTCTGCCAGGACTGACAGCCCTGTTCAGCTTTTCTTTGGTGGCTTTTCTTCTTTTCCTGGAAATTACAGATGGTGTTCTAAGAGAGAAGGGAAAACAAGGGGCAGGAAATCTGTGGCTTTTTCAGTGACTTACAGGATCTGCCTGGGCATGGCACTTCTATTTTTATTTCCCAGTATTGAATTGTGTATGATTATTCTTTAAATGTTCAAGATATTGCTCAGACAGAGCGCCAAACACTGGATATTTTTACTCACATGCTATCAGGCTATCCAAATAGCTTCAACTAGAGTTAAAGAAGAAATTAGAGTCTTAGATTTTGTATTTAATCTCTGTTTTTTCCCGACTGGCTGCAAGGGCTCTTCAACGCTGAGCAAGCCAATGTGATTAAAAGCTATCCAGCAGTTCTTCAGGAATGGCAAAGTACCAGAAGCAAATGCCAAAGTCATAGAAAAGAATAGGACTACCACATGGATACTAACTGCTACCTAATGCTCATGTAACATTAATCTCCTGAGTTTTTTATACAAGAGTTCTTTGGCATTGACATACATGTTGCAAATACAGCTGCCATCTTTCCCACAAAGGTCCTACAGTCACAACTGCTGCTACTGAAATCCATCCACAACTTTGAGACATCTCTGATTATTTTGTTCTGCTCTGTACCTCCTCCTTTTCCCCAGTTTTTTTCACCTCAATCCAGTTCAAAACCCACAGATAGAAATTAAATCTGATGTCTCAGGTCAGAGTAAAAATGCACCTGCATTAAAAATAAGTGACTAGGATTCAAAGCCTGTTATCTATCCAGGGTCTAGAACAACTGAATGATTAAGAAGGAGATAGTCTAAACTTTTACTGGGACTTCTAATACTGTAGCACAGCTAAAATTAATTTTGAAATTATAAATACCCTTGCATTGGTCATCCTGTTCTTAAAGGAAGAACTGGTTATTAAGCCCCAATGAAACAATCCCTGTGATTCTACTGATAAACAAACTAAACCATGCCATTCTCATGAACAGTTTCCTCCTTTTTACTTCCAACACAAATTCCTGCTCACACACATAAGCAGTGATGCTGTTGTCAGGCTGGTGTTAATTCTTTGGCAATCATGCCTGATACTGTACAGTTGATCAGAGGGTGGTCTTTAGCACTGGTGTTACAAAAAGCTCTCAATGGCAATAAAGATGGTGGCTCATCCTGTTAAAAATACTTTACTCCACTTTAATTGACCACTGCCTCAAGTAGGTATTCTTTTTTTAAAAAGTCAAAAGGCCCAAATCTTAAGCTGACTTCAGAGAAATGTTCAGCCCAATGCACATGATAATAGCAAGGTTAGAATTCTTTCCATTTACACTCATTACATGCATGCTAACAGGACACTAATTAAAACAGCAATTCATGCACAGCTACATTAATTACTCTGCCATATTCACAAAAGAGATGGGAAATTCTCACAAAGTCTTCTTTTTTTTTTCTTTTTGCCCTGTCTGGCTCTCTAAACTTGAATACCCCAAAAATAGAATGAAGTGTTAAATGTTTTGGTAATCTTAAAGGAAATACTAGAGGTAGCAACTATTTTAACAGCAGAGCTACCTGAAAGCCTTTCTGCCCCAGCAAGAACATTGCCAAAAGCTACCCATTTGTACACCAGGTGATATAGAAGATCTCATATCTTAAAGGCAGTTCCAAGTCTCTCAATGGACCTCTTATCCAGTGTTCTTATTTCTCCAAGTAAATTGCTATAAGGTGAAATCAAAACTCATGGTAAACTATAACAGACGTAACAAAAATGTTCAACTCTGCAGAATTCCTCCAACACAACAACTTAGAATGAGGTAAAACTCAAATATTTTACTGCTGACTGATTTAACTTAGATTGTATGTTCCAATGGTGCAAGGAAACAAAGAAGATTTATAGCACAAAAGTACTACACATTGCAAAGGAAAGCAATAGTCCTTAACACAAAGAAACCAGACAACAAAAAGAGAAGTGCAGGAATTTCTGTGACAGAGAATGCTGGTCTGCATTTGAAACAAACCTTTGAATGGAGAGCAAGAAGGATAGAGAGAGTGCCAATACATCCCCCGAAGGCCTTGAAAGAAAAGCAATACCAAACTCTATAAAAGATTATATTTCTATGTTAAAGAATGAAAAGTAAATTTAATTAGTTAGCAAAATGCAATTTTACTCCATTTGGAGTAATTTTCCAATACATTAACTTTTTCATTAGAATTCAGTTTTGTTTTGCTAAACAAAAGGAACCACTTCAACACCTGTAACATGAAGAATCATCTAGAAGATGTGCTGTGCCCCAAATTACTGCAAATAATTGAATGCAACTTCTGCACAGTAACACCAAA